>JAPKLY010000025.1:345481-394162 GCA_026898435.1 Prunella vulgaris | reverse complement strand
TCGTTAGTATTTCAACATTAATTTAACTACGGATGAGTTCACCAATTTATCTAGAGAAGATGCAACCTATTATAATTATAGTATAGAAAATAAATTCAATATTTAATTTATATAAACAAATTAAATCAAAAGTATAAAGTAAAAATGATTAATACATGAACATTTTCAGTAAAGGATATTAGTTATTTTCACTTGAGAAAATTAATTCTGGAGGGGTACAAATTATTTTCACTAAAGAAATTAGTTTTGAAGGATACAAATTGTTTTCACTAAAGAGTATGAGTTGAAGGTTATGGAGGGTATTAGTTGTTATCACTAAAGGGTATAAGTTGTTCTATCAAAAAGTATAGCAAAGTTGTTTATATATAAACTAGTTTCACACTATGCATACTCATAAATTAATCAATGTGATATCGAAAGTTATAAATATTAATTAATGTGATGACAATACCTATATTTATAATAGTGCCAGTTTTTTCCCTTTCTGCTTTCCAGCCTGTTTTCGCTAAACTTTCCCCTTTTCATTAGGCGTCAATCTGGAACGTTCATTATATTATATCATCATCAATGTGTTCAATCTCTGCCGTCCTTTAATTATATTGATGGTCTTTTTGTTACTATGGTATGTTTGACTAACAATTAATTTTAATTTTTGTGACTCTAGTATTCCTCAAATGACAATTCTCTCTCCGTAGTTTCAGTTTACGAGACAATCTCATTTTCATTAACTCCCGCACTTGCATACAGCCTGCTCAGACTTGCGAGGAGTTGAGAACTTCATCGTCTTTTGAAATACAATCCTTATCTATTAAGTAAGTACTTTCATATAGTGATCTTTTAATATTTAGTGATCTGTTGTGAAATCCTATTCCGGATTGCATTTCTGTAAATTTGAGTATTGTGCTTTGGTATGTGCTGCCTTTCAGTTATTTAGGAACCGTTTTCTCTATTCAGAAAATCTGTGGTGAGTAGATAACTCTGATCAAGAATTGTGTTTTGGTATGTGCTAAGACATAAATTTCATGCCTGCTTTTTCCTGCATGATCTTTAGATATCAATTGTGTTTCTCAATTTCTGATCTTGCCATTATATAAGCATTGCCATGACTGATTTTGATAGTGTTTGTTGGTGAGAAAGGACTTCCATTATATATGGAGATTCATGATTTTTTAATAATTTTAATATGAATGTATATATTAATCAGTAGGACTCTAATATCCGGTGATTGGATTCATCTACCTGATATGCCTTCATTATTCAGATCATGCAGGTTGTATGCTCTTTATTTTCAATGCCTTCTGCGGTTCTATTTTTAATTAATTCTGTATCTCAGTTCTGTTTTCTTTTATCAGGAGATTAATGCTTCTAAATATAACATTTGCATCGTTTCAATTAGTGCCTGGAATTTTGATGTCTATACTTTTGGGTTTATGGAATGTCTTAGAAGTCGTACCTTCCAATAGCTTGTAGTAAAAGTTTTCATTTATCCGCTTACAATAGTGTCAGAATTTTGATGCTCAGGTTGCTGATTAGTTTCTGCCTAAAACTTACATTGGTTAAAAAAGCTTCAATCATCCTGTGCCTCTCTGATCAATATATGTTTATATCCTGATTTTGGCTGTGGCCATATCAATTATTGGATTTTGTGACATATTTTACCTTTTTTTTTTTTGGAAATCATTGCTTCTGTTGCACATTGCATGTATTATGAGAGAAATTCTTTGTGGTGTCACTGTCTATATTTATTTTCCCTATTACAGTAACCTTCTTCAGCTTTACGCCACTAAATTCTTGAGATTATATTTTTTATTTTGAGTTTGTGACCCTTCAAAAAGTGTTAATACTTACTCTTTCTGTCCCATAAGAATTTGCTGACTTTTTTCTTTTCTGGACGTCTCACAACTTGCAGACCCAAAAAATGAAACTCTTTCGTAAACTCTATCCTCACAATATTGAAATATTTACTCAAAATGCCATCATAAAGTCCACCTTCACATTATTTAAATATTTGCACAAAATGCCAATCTTTTTCACTCTTTGGGCCTACCACCACACCCAATCCGACTAACTTCTTTACTTTACTTTACACATAAAGTTTTTTCAAATTACAAAATGTTACTTTATTTTATTTTATTTCACTTTTTTCTTAATATTTGTGGCCCACCTCCTTTGTATATTATTCGCCCAAGTAAATAGTAGAGCATAGAGCATGTTTCGTAGTGGTGCATGCTAACCTGAATATATGTTCTCATGGTTCGATTTTCTAACTTCTTCTCTTGCATATTTTAGGTTATGCAGGTATTTAATCGGGCCAACACACCAGAAATCTATGTTCAGGCCCCCAACAAAGTTGTCAGGGTTCTTAAAAAGAAGCAACCAGACTTGCTACTTGTTAGGGAGATGCATTTTCTTGTTTTTTCCCCAATACTTCATTGACTGTGTGTTTATTCTGCAATGATTCTATTTTTTACTTTGGCAGGAACGCAGAAGACGTGTTTCCAATAAATATGAGAAAAAGCTATTTGGTGATATCTAAGTCATCCGACCTCCAAAATAGTTTCAAGCTGACATCCACATTCTATTGGAAGGAGCACAGATCCAAGTTTTCAGGTCATGGCACTCCTTAAAGTGTTACTATCTCCGTACAAAAAAAATTGTTAAAATTTTTTGGGCACACATTAAGAAAAAATAATACTCCCTCCGTCCCACAAATTTATTCCCACTTTCCATTTTCGTCCGTCTCACAAATTTATTCCCATTCCTCCTTTAGAAAATATTATTTTATTATCACATTCACAAACAATAACTTTATTCTCTGGTGGACCCCACAATTATTCCACTTTATCCTCACTTTATCTACTTTGTCTCACTTTTCTTAAAACCCGTGCCCATACAAATGGGAATAAATATGTGGGACGGAGGGAGTAAGATATTTAATAAAATAGATAAAGTAAGGTAATTGATGTGAATATAAGAATTAATGTGAAAGTAAAATCAATGGCATATGTATGATAAAGTTTTGGGCGGAAGCTGTACATACAGTTGTCTATATTCTTAACAGATAATCAACCAAGGTTGTTCCAAACAAGACTCCGTACGAGGCATGGTACCAATGAAAGCCAAAAGTAAGTCATTTTAAAGTATTTGGTTGCATTGCTTATTCTCACATTCCTTCACCCGCAAAGAGAAAAATTTGATGAAAAAAGAGAAGCTTATTTTCGTTGGCTATAGTGATGAGTCCAAAGGATTTCGTCTACTAGACCCGTTGACAAATAAGCTTATCATTTCTCGAGATGTTATTTTCGATGAGAAACAGTAATGGAATTGGGAAGAAAATCATAAAGCATCCTGAATTAAGCTCCACCACTATTTGATCAAAGTGATAAGCCTTCCTCAAGTGGAACAAGCTCAAACTCTAATCCAGGTTGTAGTGTGTCAGAATCTCCTGAAGATCACTCAGATTCTGAAAGTCTTGTAATTAAGTATCGAAGCTTGAGAGATATTTACAATTCTTGTGATGTTGCATTCCTTGCATGTGAGCCTCAGACCTATGATGAGTCTGTTAAAGAAAATTGTTGGCAGAAAGCCATGGATGAGGAAATTTACAGGATCCACAGAAATTGTATGTGGGAACTTATAGACTCACCCCCTAGGGAAAAATGTTATTGGGATAATATGGATATACAAGATAAAATATAATGAAGATGGTTCAGTTCACAAGCACAAGGCTCGATTAGTTGCCAAAGGATACTCTCAACAGTAGGCTGGAGTTGATATCCAAGAAACATTTACACCCATTGCTTGGATGGAGGCAATTCGAATTGTTCTCGCCATTGCAACACAGCTATAGCTACCTGTTTATCAATTGGACTGCTTTCCTTAATGGAGAATAAATTGAAGAAGCTTACTGAAGGAGCAACAGAGGAATTTTAGTCTTGTCTGTCTGAATTCACTCATTATGAACAGCAAATCAACAAACCCTGTCAATGTGAATTTTAAAATCCACACCAAGTGTCTTTTTAAACCCAAAAGAAATGAAGACTCCTCTCCTCTCTTGCCTTCTCCAAAAAAATCAGCAACCTTCACTTTGTCCAGAATGATACTTCTCCGAAAATTCACTTTTGTAGAAACTGTCCTTAAATTTGATTTCTTGCAGGATTTGTATTACGATTGGAAGAATTTATTCAATGTGCAAATTATTAGATATAATTTTTTAAATATATGATAAGATATTCTTCTTTATTTTTTTTTATTAAATTTTAATGAATTTTCAATATTGATAATGACATATAAATAGAGCTGTTAAAATAAATGAGTTACTCGTGAGCTCGGCTCGTTAAGGCTCGATTCGACTCAACGTGTTAAACGGGCCGAGTTGAGCTTAAAAAAAATACTCATTTGCTTAACGAGCTCGGCTCGACTCGGTAGGCTCGTGAATTGGTTGATAGACTCTAAGAACAGAGGTTATTTTATATATATATATATATATATATATATATATAATGTAATTTTTAAAAATATTCATTTTATTCATAAACGGACCTTACAATACCCCAAAATATCCTCCAACATATTGCATTAAACCACGTGCAAAGAAATGTGCATATATTTGATGGACAAAGGAAGTATAATTTAGGGTATAAAATAATAATATAACTCATATTCTCAAATCACTCATACTGAAGACTTGGTGATAGTTTTATTTATATTGCTGCTAAAATAAATGAGCTGAGCTCGGCTCGACTTTACTCGATGCATTAAACGAGCCAAACCGAACTCAAAAAAAATACTTGTTTGATTAATGAGTTCAATTTGGCTCGACTTGATAAGCTTAACGAGCCAAGCTAAGCCAAACCGAGTTGGCCGTGTGCTACTCGGGCTCGCTCGACTCGTATAACAGCTCTACGTATAAACATCAACTAATCAAACTTTTGTAAATAAGATATATTTGTCTAAGTAAAATACAATGAAAAATGTGTGATAAAGTACCTTGTATACCCTTAATATACTCTTTGAAATTAATATAAATATCTCTGCACTGGATATATTCTATTTAGCGCGCATAAAAGAACAAATTACAATTTTAGGTACTAAATTCATATTTTTACTTATTATTTCTAAAGATAAAATCATAAATAGATAATAAGGATGAGTATTTATTAGTTTGAATTTTTTTATTTTTAGTTTTTCTATGAAATTATAAATTAAAAAGCAAATGTTGTATAAAATATTTGCAGCTTGTAATTTTTTAGAATGTAGATAAATTAAAGTGTTCTAGAGAACATTCTCGATTATTAAATGAATGTGGTTAGAATGTAGATAAATTAAAGTGTTCTAGAGAACATTCTCGATTTATTAAATGAATGTGGTTTCTACCGTTCAATTTAGATATATGAACTTCTATATATCAAATATTGAGATTTTGAATGTAAAAGTGTTTTTCATGATAAGTGAAAAAATTGTTAAAGTAAAAAGAAGTATTTAATTAATTATAAGTTATTATTTATTTTATATTGTTTTGTTTGGACAAAATTTCTGCATCCACCCATAATCACAAAAATATAGTACAAGTTATAGATATGAAAACTAAAATTTGAAAGCGAATAGATCTAAATTGTAAAATAAAATTTCTCAGTCCTAGTATAAGCTTTCTGTTGTTTTTGGACACAAGGATTAAGATAAGTGTTAAAATAATAGTTATAGTTTAAGTGATGTGATGAAAAAAGTAACGAAAAATGTAAAAATTAATAAAATAAGAATAAAAAGTGATAGTAGTTGCCAATAAAGACAGAAAAAATTAATGAGAAGTTTATAGAGGGACGAACAATAATGGTAAAATGAGAAGTTAATGACGAAGTTATGATATCAATCAAAAACCTCTATTTTAAAATCTCTTTATATTTATTAACTCTAATTTTTAAAAATCAATATTCAATTTATATTTTAAGTGTACAATTTCATCCATTAGTTTTATTTTAATCTATATTTTTAATAAATATGTAATTTATATTTATGTTCATTCATTCTACTCTAGTGCCTTCTCAATCAAAAATCTCTATTTTAAAATCTTTTTATTCTCATTAACACTAATTTTTTAAAATTAATCTCCACTTTATATTTTAAGTGTTTAATCTCATCCATTAGTTTTATTTTAATTTATATCTTCAATAAATATGTAAACTCTATTTACTTTCATTTATCATACTCTAGCGTCTTATTTAGCCTACATATTATAATAATACAGAAAGATAGAACAAGAGTTTCTACACTTTAAGGTATTGCATCAACTTTTTTATTTATGTTCTTCTCAATTTCTTTTGGAGCGTCTACTTTGCTCAATTTAATTATTTTTTCATTTATCTTTATTTAATGTGTTATTTTTTTTAGTAAATTAAATCCTTCTTTGTTATTGTTTTTGTATCACATGATTTCTAACACGTGTAAGTCATTTATTGATTATTCCTAATTAGTGGATTTAATCATCCTACTTCATATTTATGGGATAATAAAACAAGAGTTGAATTTTGATTATCAAAAATTGCATTTTTTCTTTTATAATCAACTCTTTATTGTATTGTACATAATTTTTTTTTTCTTATATCAATTTGATTATTTTTCGTTTGGTCTCAACTTTATTATTGTTTTGTAAGTTATTTGTGTATCTAATTATTTTTATTATTATTTGTGTATCACATTAATAATATATTTAAGTTATTCATAAACAAAATGTATGTTACAATCAGATTAAATGTTGTTATTTTTACATATATTCATTTGTTTTTGTATAAATAATATTTTTTATACAATCTAATAAAAAATGTGTGTTATTATAAAAAAAAATTATTTTTCATACATATTTATGAGAAAACAATATATTTTCTTATAGTAACTGCTGGTCCTAAAGGCAGGTTTTAAGGAAGAAACACTTAACCAAGTCTAGGGGAGGGGGGTTGAATAGACTTGGGAGTATTTAAAACCTTTTCGATTTTGACCTTTATAAAAATAGCAGGCTTCCAAAGGTCGTCTGGTTTTGATAAAAGAATGCGTTGGTGAGTTTAATGTGCAGAAACATTTTAGCTTTGAAAATCCCTTTAGAGTAATTGTGCATAGATAATTAAGAACAGAAAGAAAAAAACAAAAACACACAATTTATTGTGGTTCGGATATGAATATCCTAATCCACTCTCCACAAACCAACTTGGTATTGTGGATTTCTCCACTATCTTCCTTTCTTCCTTGCTCACTTCCTTGGGAGTACTATTCTCTACAAAGGTTAGTGCTTGAATGCAACTAACTTACTAAGCTTCTTCAAAGCTTACAAAGGATAAGTATGTATGAGTGAGTTTGTGAGTACAATGAATATTTTGGCAGTGTTTTTGCTTAGCTAATCGCGTGATCAATTTGTATAATTTTCTTCAGTTGTACTCCTTTATATAATGATTGATTAACTAGCAGTAAGATTTGACTAGTAATCAAATCCCTATATAATTGGACTCAATCAATCAGAGTGATTGATTGATCCTCTTCTTGATTCCCGGAACTCTTCTTGATCTTCCAATCAATCAAATTTGTCCCCTTAATTGATTGACCTTCTAATCCGGAAATCTTCTAGCCGTTGCTAATATGTCCCTTGATTGGATTCGCTCCTTCTGGGACATGTTTCAGTGCAAGACATCTCCAGCTGATATGCTTTTTCAGCTGGTATATCAACCTCGTCTGGTACAGTGGACCTTAGTTGATGTAGAAAACCTCATCTGATGTATGAGATCTTAGCTTGTTTAAACAGACATCGTTTGGTCAAACTTGACCTCTTCTGGTGTTTCGGTCCTCATCTGATCTTGGTCCTTGTCTTGACTGCAACTGACTCTTCAGTTGGTCTCTGACTTCAGCTGGTATCAGCCTCCTCTGGAGTTCTTCTTCTTGAAACTTCATCTAATGTCAACTACTCAAGACTTCTGTCTTCTGGGTTGTGCTAAGTCCTCAAAGACCTCATCTGATCTTCTTTTCTACAAACAATCTGGGATCTTTAAGGCAGTAGGGTCGGTTCCCTCTTACAAAGATACATATCTAATCCTAGACTATTCATCAGCTGACTAACAGATTCAGCTGGTCCTATTACATACTGAAAGATTTATCATATCATCAAAACATTAACAGAATATCCTAATAGTAACACACATTTTGATTTTGTATTATATGAAAAATTATTTATTATATAAAAATAAATGAATATATATAAAAAGAAAAATATTTCATAAGATTGTAACACACATTTGCTCCCCAATTTGTGTTACAATATTGACAAATACGTGTTACTGTAAGAGAAAATGTACTTTTATAAGAAATAAATATGTATTTTTTAATTTAATCATTATTCCTTTAAATCTAGGTATATTGATTCATATTTTAACACATTTTTTTACTACTTTTTATGTGTTATTATATAAAAAATAATTATTTCCATACAAATAAAATAAATATTTATGAAAAACCAATATGTTTTCTTATAGTAACACACATGTATGGAAATAACAACATAACAACATTTAAAGAAAAATAAGAGAAAAATCATGTGTGCTACTATAAGAAAAATCATGTAACACAACATAACACACATGATTTTTCTCTTATTTATTTATGAAAAATCAATATATTCTATAAAAACAAATGAATATATGCAAAATAACAATATTTTATAAGTTTGTAACACACATTTTCTCTAATAGTAACACTTATTTGTTCCCCAGTTTGTGTTACTATATGGGCAAACATGTGTTGCTGTAGGATAAAATATATTTTTCTTAAGAACAAATATGTTTTTTTTTAATTTAATCATCTCTTAAACCTAGATATATTGATTCATGTAATAACACACTTTTTACTATTTTATATGTGTTATTATAAAATAAAATAATTATTTATATACAAATATATATATTCTTATGAAAAGGTAATGTTTTTCTTATAATAACACACATTTTGTTCTTACATTGTATGAAAAAGTGTTATTTCTACAAAACAAGTGATATATATGTAAAAAATAACATTTGGTCTGATTGTAACACATATTTTGCCTTAAAGTAACATGCATTTGCCTAAAAAGTAACATACCTGGTAACGAAAAACCTGAAAATTGTGCTTGCGTCAGAATTTGAGAAAATTACCCAAATTCGACCCGACCCGGCCATGGATCCACAAATTTATATATATAGTATGTTTCACGTCGTAAAATGTTTCATATAAATTTTTGTCAAATTTTAGTTATAAATTTCTCTACATATATTCACTCATCAGGGTTGTAACCACATAAATTTCAATGAGAAAGAGAAAACTTTATCTTAATTCTATTATGTGTGTGAAATTTCGTTTGCATTTTGATTTCCAGAAATTTAAACAATCTGTTTAATATCAACAATTCAAATTGAATATCAGGTTTGCAATGGGGAAACACATAAGAACAATGAATCTCTCATTGCCGAAGGAAATCATCCAACACGTTCAATCATTTCTGAATGGAAAAGAAACCGCTCAAACATTGATTCTCTCCAAGTGTTGGTACAATGCCTGGTTAACTAGCCCTGATCTGCATTTCGATCAACATGATTTTGGTCTCAAATTAAGAAATGGAGAAGATGAAAACAGGTTTTGGGGCTTCACGAAAAAGACGATGCAAAGGTACGATGAATTAAACCTAAATTGAATGTTTCAGGCTAATTGTGATTATTGATTTATCCTTCAATGTGAATCACATGAATTCTCTCATTGAAGAATTGATTGTGAAAGCCATGAAAATGGGTGTCGTAGATCCGAAACCATAATTAGATTATCTGTGGGTGGTATCGAATTGAATTTAGGGCAAAATAGGAAGGTTAATTGCTCGAGTCTCAGATCTCTGAGTTTAGAGAGAGAGTATCTAGAGATGACAATGTGATTTGGGATATAATTTCTAGCTGCTCTCTGATTAAGAAATTGACGATATCAAAGTGTAGATGGATCAAATTGGTTGTGGACAGTCCGTGCAATCTGTATGTTCTGCATAAGCTCAAGCCTTTATTTTTGGTTGCAGTGCATGTTGATCCCCTGTTTTTTAGTGAGGTGTTGTCTAATTTTGCTAGCTTGAAGGATTTGAACCTTGAAAATTGCACCGGCTACTATTCTAATGGAATAGAACTTTCTAGTTGTTCCCTTGAATGTATTTTAATAAATTATATTTCAATTTTTTAAATTATTCCAAATTTCCAATAATAAAATTTCATTCATTTTACTCTAAACTATTTTTTTCATTTTCAATTTGCGCGCGCGCACACACACATATATATGTACTAGCTATATTCCGCATTATATCTTAAAGAATCTTACATAAATATCTCTTTTATTTGGGAATCAACCCCCATTTCTCTATAGACCTTTATTTTAAAAAAAATCAAATTCTAGAAATATATATATAGAGAGAGAGCGAGAGAAAGAAAATTTATATGAAATATTTTACGGTGTGAAATATATCATATATATAAAAAATTCGCTGATCCATGGCCGGGTTGAGTCGAATTTATCGCGCAAACACAATTTTCATATTTTTCGCTTCCATATATGTTATTTTTTAGGCAAATGCATTTTACTTTAAGACAAAATGTGTGTTACAATTAGACAAAATGTTATTTTTTTACATATATATCACTGGTTTTTTTTTAGAAATAACAATTTTCCATACAATGTAAGAGCACAATGTGTGTTATTAAAAAAAAAAACATTTTCATAAGTATATATTTATTTGTATATAAATAATTATTTTATTTTATAATAACACATATAAAATAGTAAAAATGGGTTTTTTTTTATCGAGTAGTAAAAATGTGTTATTACATTAATCAATAAATCTAGCTTTAAGAGATGATGATTAAATAAAAAAAACATATTTATTATTAAGAAAAATACATTTTATCCTACTGTAACACGTGTTTGCCCATATAGTAACACAAACTGAGAGCAAATACGTGTTACTATTATAGCAAATGTGTGTTACAATCTTATAAAATGTTGTTATTTTGCGTATATTCATTTGTTTTTATAAAATAAATAGTTTTTAACATAATATAAGAGAAAAATTATGTGTCTTATTATAAGAAAACATATTGGTTTTTCATAAATATTTATTTATTCTTATAGAAATAATTATTTTTTATATAATAACACATATAAAATAGTAAAAAAGTGTGTTAATATATGAATTAATATACCAAGATTTAAAGGAATGATGATTAAATTAAAAAACATATATTATTCTTATAAAAGTACATTTTTTCTTACAGTAACACGTATTTGTCCATATTGTAACACGCATTTGCCCATATTGTAACACAAACTGGGGAGCAAATGTGTGTTAGTATAAGAACAAATGTGTGTTACAATATTATGAAATATTATTCTTTTTATATATATTTATTTATTTTAATATAATAAATAATTTTTCATATAATACAAGAGCAAAATATGTGTTACTATAAGAAAATATATTGTTTTCTTATAAATATCTATGAAAAAATAATATATTTTTTTATAGTAACACTCATTTTTTATTAGATTGTATAAAAAAATATTATTTCTACAAAAACAAATGAATATTTGTAAAGATAAAAACATTTAATTTGATTGTAACACACATTTTGTCTATTAGTAACATGCATTTGCCCAAATTGTAACATACTTGAGAGCTAAAAAAATTAGAATTATAGTTGCGAAAATTTCGAATTTTTTTTGATCAAATCCGACATGATTCAGTTAAGGACCCGCAAATTTTTAAAAAATTATTACAATCAGGGCCTTCATTAGCCCTTGAAATATAACTAGAGCCTCTACTGCTTAATAATAACATCGAGACCCATTTTACTTTACTAACACCCCAGCTGGAAGGCTAATGATAGTATTGCCCCTAACATTGTCTACATAGCTGTACACGTCAATTCAATTATAGCTCAAAGGGTCATTCCACCATTTCAGATTCATAGGTATAGTGTATCTGAGTTCTCTTCGATGATTTAAATTTCAAATTTTAAATTTAATTTTGTGCTATGGTAATAATATACTCGTCCAGATTCATGGATTCCGTTTGTTCAAAGCCTCTGTTTCACCGGAATACAGAGGCAATGACTGATTTGTGTGAGAATTATTCAAAATTAGTGTGCTTAATTTGATTAATTTCATAGGTTTCCATTCATTTTTATACTCTAATTTAATTAGTTGTGCTTAATTGTCGAGAAAGATATTTGTTGATATCTTGTAGGAAATTGATGATTTTTGGAGCAAGATATATATTAATATTTTTGGAGTCAAATAACGGGATGAGTCGAGAAAAATGAAGATCGAAAATGATATTAAACTCACTAATTTAATGGCTCATTTACCAAATTAATTGAAGGCCCATTGTTCCAGCCAAAAAAAAAAAATCAAAGCCCAAGAAGTATGGTAATAGCAGCTGTTGGTTTCATTCTGAACAAGGAAAATTCAACAAGAATACGTGGCCTCATTTCCTCCCCCACAAATTCTTTCAACCTCTATCCATCATATCTGAAGCTATTGAAATTGCTTGGAAATTGCACCACTACCTGCTGCAAATCCTCAAACTCTGCAAAATTTGAGATGCCGGAAATGGCCGACGGAATTGAGCGCAGAGAAGAAGTCACTGCCGCCATCGATTCAAAGCTCGAAGCTTTTATGTCGCCGGAGTTTGCTACCGTATGTCTCGCCATTGAAGCTCACTGTTCCACCCCTGCCCCAGCAGCACCTCAATCTTCCCACCGCGCCGAAAATTGATGTAGGAAGTAGCACCTGATGGCTAAAATAATATAAATAAAAAGTACAGAAAATCGAGGCTCGTGAGGAATACGATTTCCTTAAAACAAAATATGTCCCTCACTCTTTAGGTGCTAAGTGAATTGAAGGGACACTTGTTTCTCAGGATACAACGATTTATAGCAACGATAAAGCACAATATCTTGCTAAAACGAACTAAGATATTGTTCGTAATATCACCGGAGTAAGAACGAATTTGGCAGAATATATGGGCAAAAGAATGTGTCTAATTGCCGGAAAATATTTGAATATTTTTTCCACTCAAATGTTGTATATCTTGTAATTTTTGTGTTTCTTGTAACACATAAGAATACTATTTATAGTATTCAAAATTGATTGTTGGAGTATGGCCATAAAGACCCACAAATGGTCTTGACCGTAACCGACAAAACGTCTGAATTAATTGCAAACTCAGGTTTTTAAGTTTCAAAACGTGTTGTAACTGTAGAGATTTTGAAATCTCAGCAGACCTGAAAATGCTCCCCAGGATGAGCCTTTCAGGTCAGGTCAGGAAGGACCTTCAGGACTCAGGTCAAGATGGGCCTTTAGTCAGGTCAGGATGAACCTTCAGTCAGGTCAGGAAGGACCTTCAGCACTCAGGCCAGGATGGACCTTCAGTCAGGTCAGGATGACCCGTCAGGCTCAGGAGAGTCCTTCAGGTCAGGATGACCCGTCAGGCTCAGGAGAGTCCTTCAGGTCAGGACGACCCATCAGGCTCAGGAGAGTCTTTCAGGTCAGGACGGACCATCAGGATCAACAAAAATTCCTGAGTCGGGAACAAATTTAGGTAAAACTTAGCTTGTCAGGCCGCCACCAAATCGTTGCGACATTCGTGTCCGTAGGACGCGCCCGCACACAAGTTCGAGGTTTTTAGGCCAAATTCGGCCATGATTTGCACCCCCATGCGTGCACGCGTAGAGTGTGGAGGAGCATAACCCCATGATTTTCTTACAAGCTAAAGATGAGTTTCTCCTTATATACCCCCCTCAACAACAATTTTCCAATTGAGTAAGTCTCATGTGCATCAGTTACACGGTGCAGCTCTAGTTCATTTTTAAAAAGTTAAACAGTTTATAACTGAAAAGTTAAACAGTTTATTACTGAAAAATGTATCTTTCATAGTTTAACTTTTCAGTAATAAACTGTTTAACTTTTCAGTTATAAACTGTTCAACTTTTTAAATATGAACTTGAGTTGCACCGTGTAACTGGTGCATACAAGACTAATCCTTTCCAATGTGGGACAAGGTTTATAGCCTTTCCCTTCATTTCTTATTCCCCTTCCTTTTCATTTCTCATTTGTTTCAACAAACTTAAAAATCAATTTCTCATTCACCCAATATCGGAATTGAGCGAGTAATATACCGAATCGAAGCTCTATTCGAGGAGCACAAATTCCAACAATTGAAACATCACCGACTCGCATTACGCCAGAATTACCACCGCCAACAGCCACGACACCAATACCTTTGTTCCAGCTGCCGTCAATTTGATGCCTCTCTCACCGTAAATTTCTCGCACACAGCTCGTCTCCTCCCCTACTTCTCGCTCGATGTTCGCCGGAAAGTGCCATTGCCGCCGCCCAAAGCTGAAGTCGAAGCTCCTCCGATGCCGCGCTCCAGCCCACGCACCGATTCCGTCCACAACAATACCCACTCGCTCTGGGCTCAGAAATCGGAAACAACGGAACCTCTATTCGCTGAAATCGAAGGTAAACTTGCTACTCAATTGAAAGGTCACTAAAAGAAGAAAAGAGTTGCTATTCCGTTTTCAAGAATTTTCATTTTTGTTCGTGCAAGGACGCTCGTTCGAGCAATGTAAAGAAATTTATGAAGCGAAAACTCCTTGGATCGTGCTCGACCAACTCTTGCTCGAGTACTTGGATTGTGTCTCCTTCAAGGTAAAGTTGTTAGAGCCTTTTTTAAATCGTGCTCGATCAAATATTCCTCGTGCAAGCCTGCTCGATCGAGCACAACAACAAAAGTCAGAATTTTATTGGGTGAATCCAGCCACGTGGAGGAATGAATTGGGCCTTGGCCCATTTTTGGAGAATTTATACATATATAAAAACAACATAGTGCGTATACTTCACATTTCCCGCCGATCAACTTGCTGCGCAGGTGACTAACTAGCAACTGCCCATCACACCATCATCTGAAACATTTGTCCAATGTCCATATATGAAGTATATTCATTTATTTGTAAGCTTGATACTTGAGTAAAAAGGGAAAATACACATTTTTGTCCTATAAATTTCGTTGACTTTAGTTTTCGTCCTCTTAAGTTTTGAATTTTCATTTTCGTCCTTTAACTTACCAATAATTATGATTTTCGTCCTCTTAAGTTTTGAATTTTTGTTTTCGTCCTTTAACTTACCAAAAATTATGATTTTCGTCCTCCAACCGCTTATAACCAGTCATACAACCGGTAATACACATGTAGATCTATTTTTTATTTCTTTTTTAAACAAAATACTAACGTGAGGGTATTTGGAGGGAATTTAAGTCTTGACAAAATACACTTTTAACCGTAAATTCCCTCGCAAATATCGTTCAATACTTACATCCATAGAATCTTCTGTTCGACTTCATTTTTGAATATGACGTACAAACTGTGCAACGAAATCATAATGACACTTAATATTGCGCTCGAAACTCGTTGATTTATACGAATTTTTTGAAGACATCCCTCTTCATTTACGTTCAGTGAGTATGCGTTCAAAAGAATTTAGGCTTTTATATGTTTTGATTTGGGGATCTTTGTTCTTTTTTTCCCTAATCTCTCAAGCCCACATGTCTTGATCTAATAGGGTTTAAATTTTGGAGAGAATTTACAGTTAATCTTGTATTTTATCCATCAAGACCTAATTCCCTCTAAATACTCCCACGTCAGTATTTCGCTTAAAAAAAGAAAGAAAAAATGGATCCACATGTGTATTACCAGTTGTATAACTGGTTATAGGCAGTTGGAGGACGAAAACCATAATTTTTGGTAAGTTAAAGGACGAAAATAAAAATTCAAAACTTAAGAGGACGAAAACCATAATTTTTGGTAAGTTGAAGGACGAAAACAAAAATTCAAAACTTAAGAGGACAAAAACCAAAGTCAACGAAATTTATAGGACAAAAATGTATATTTTCCCAAGTAAAAATTATTGATTTTCTAAACATTAAACGTCAATTATATTTTAATTTATTTTATATAATTATAATTATATTTTCAATATATATATATATATATTATAAAAAATATAATTGCAAGACATTTAATTTTATTGACAATGTATTAAAATAATAAATTTAAGTATTAGAATGCAATTTTTTTAGAAGCAAGACAATATATCAATAAAAAAATTAAATTAATATACTTATAAAATATAATCTAGAACTTAGAACAGAGAATTATATGAAAAATTAAATTGCAAATATACATATTTTGATTTTATTATATATTTAATAGTACATAAAAGTATTTAAGCTAAATATTAAGGCGGTTAAAATATTACATCACTTACATAGCTATTTGATTGACATTAATTTTAATTTTTAGTAATATTACAAATCATATTCATGTTAAAATTGAAATTAGTAAGCATTTAAAATATTTAAAGTAAATGAAAATGTGTAAAATAAAGAATATGGTGAAGAATTGAATATTAGTCTTCTAATGGATTTTAACTTTTTTTTCAAGATTATTCATATTAACATTTACACTTCTAAAATAAGTATTTAAAAAAAAAAACTCTCAAAATATCCAAGTTAATTATTTCAAAGTAATTTCAGGCATTGACTAAAGGGGTGTGTTTTCTTAAAAGTGTGTTCCCCACATATGAAGTCTATTAGGAGATGTATGGAGTATAAATTATTAATAATATTAATTAGAAAATTATCATTCCGGAGAAAATGAGCACGATCATACAGTTTAAATATTTTATGTCTATTTTTTTTTTTTATATTTTCAATGATACATTGAACAACCATAAAATAAAAGTCATACTTAACTCAAATAAAAAAAAATTAAAATAAATAAAATAGAGTCATAAACAATTCAAGTCAAAATAAAAGTACAAAGCAAAATAACTTTGAGAATTGAAACATGTCACATAATTTAATTAAATAAAGGGAATTTTTTTTTTTTAAGGCCAACATGTTAGGGGGTTAGCAAAATAAGTCCCGTAAGTTTGCGGGCTAGCAATTTAAGGACCGCAGTTTTTTTTTATCTTGGCAAATTAAGGACCGCAACTTTTTAACTTGGCAATTTAAGGACCACAACTTTTTAACTTGACAAATTAAGGACAAAATTGGCCTGTATGAGCTCCAGTTGCGCTGAAATTGCACAAGATTGACACTTAATTTCCACGTCCCACGTGTAGAATTAAGTCTGAAATCGTCCATCACGTGCCAATCTCGTGCAATTTCAGCCTAACTAGAGCTCATACGGGCCAATTTTGTCCTTAATTTGCCAAGTTAAAAAGTTGTGGTCCTTAAATTGTCAAGTTAAAAAGCTGCAGTCCTTAATTTACCAAATAAAAAAGCTAAGATCCTTAATTTGCCAGCCCGCAAACTTACGGCCCTTCTTTTGCTAACCCCCTAACCTGTTGGCCATAAAAAAACTTTTTCCCTTAAATAAAGTAACATTTACATATTGGTTCAAAAAGTGACTATATGTACAAATTGATTCACAATATTTGCACAAAAGTATAATTTTCCCCATACATACTACATATTGTGCACCATGTGCATCATGCTGCTCAAGTGCATTTTAAAAAAGTTGCATAAAATAATACTGAAAAGTCAAATATGTTATTACAGAAAATTGTATCTTTAAAAATACACTTTCAAGTAATAACACGTGTGACTTTTCAGTATTAATTGATATAACTTTTTAAAAATATATTTGGGTTGCACGGTACACCTGATGCATACAAGATTAACACTTAAATTATTTGTATTAATATAAAATACATAATATTATATTAATATTTTAATTTAAATTATCATATATTTGACTAAGAAATCAACTATTTAACCAATAATGTCAAATTTTGGGTAGTCATTAATAAATTGAAATTTCTAATAGTAAATGAAAATATTAAAAATAAAAAAATAACATAATAATTATGAAAATATTACTCCCCCAGTCTCTAGATTATTTGCACAATTATCTTATTCGTCTATTCCAAAATTTATCTGTACATGTACTCACAAGAATATGCACGTATTTACCTACTTATCATTACTTTACTCAAAAAGTGCATTAATTTTAAATTGAGTGTCCACCTAGAATGAAACAGATGAATTGATCGAAGAAAATTTAGTATGCAGAAAATTCTGGGACGAAAGGAGTATGTAATCAATATAGAAGAAGACAAAAATTTGGGTTTATCAATTATCATTGTCATGTGCATATATTATCATTGTTATATATATATATATATATATATATATATACACACTATTACTGTTAAAAATTAAGTTTATTTTTATAACAATGATAAAATATATAATAAAAGTGATACGAGTTCATGTGGACTTAAGTTCACAAGTAACTTACTCATAGAAAAATTGTCCTTGTGTTAAATGACGAGTACAATTTTTTTGTCACACGCATAGTAAGATTAGTTATATATATTTTACATATAATTTTTTAAAGTTTGTTAAAAAAATTGAAGATCAAAGAGAATGCACAATCACAAGGAATGAAGGGCGAATAAATTGGAATAAAGAAATAAATAGATAAGAATAAATATGTTAAAATATATGGTTATCAATTAGTATATTATTATTTATATTAATTGGACTCATATTATATATATATATATAAAAGAAATATTTTATTTATAATCATTGAATACAATATTAGGTATTAGTTACAATTAAATAAAAAATTATTGAGAGAATAATTTATTATATTTAGAGCAAAGTATTATATAAAAAATATTTATATTATGCTCACATTAAATATATATATATATATATATATATATAAATAGGATAGTGCGTGAGTTGCACTTTTTCTGCCTAAAGATTACTGCGCGTGAGTTTGACTTTTTACACACAAGTTGTATTTCTCTTTTTGTTTAAATGGTGCGTGTAGTCACGTTTCTTTGATAGCATTAATGTGAATAGTAGAGCGTATTTTTTAGTATGAGAAATGATTATAAAGAAAATTAAATTAATATTAACAAGAAATCATCATTTATAAGATATTTAATCATAATTTTTAAAAAATCAATTTTGTCGTGCATCGTACGGGTACAATACTAGTATAAATATAAAGCATCGTAGGTTTTGGGAAGGGGGGGGGGGGGGAATATACAGAGAATTAGAGATAGAATTGGGGGCATCAACTTGTTCTACACGTTTTTGTGGGGAGCTCCTCTTCCCACACACTACACATTTAGATTAGAAATTTAATTTTCTTGCAATTTCTAGTTAGGAATTTAATGGGAATTTTATTTTGTTGAAGTATTGAAGCTATTGAGAACTCTTGAGGTGATATTTTTCTATTCTTGCAATTTAATTAATAGTTTGAGTATGGGCTTTGTTAATTTAGTGTTTATTTCCTTTTATTTTGATGTTATTAGTCATGGGCTAATCCTCCTATGCTTTTAGTGTTTGATTTGTGATGGAAATTAATGTGATTATGGTTTGATTGTTTTGAATTTGCTATGTGATTGGTTTATTGTTTCTATTAATGTGTTTATCTTGATTAGATTAATTGAATTGATTTAGTATCTCTTAGTTGATGGGTATATGCTACAATGAGAGTTGTGTGTGTACTTTGTTGGCTTTGTAGGGAAAGGTTGTTTAATTAATTGGATTAAACTAGTAATCTACTACACTGAGAGAGGGTAGATGGCTTAGATCACCATTAATAGACACTAGGTGCTTTAATCTTGGATTAGGGTGTTTAGTGAGAGGGGAATTATAGGGATTAGTAACCGTGTTGAACCTTTCTATAATTCACTACCTTAGGAACTAATCGTGTTGCTTGATCACCTAAGCCTCAAAAGTGATTGGTTTTCAAATGTTTTGTGGTAGCCTTTAACTCATTCCAAGAACATAGCAAAGGATAGATGGTTAAGTCGTGAAAAACATTGATTGAAATTGCAAGGAAAAAACCCGAAGCATACATCTCTCTTGCACTTTCTTCTTGAAAGTTAGTTGGTAATTTTTATTTGTTTTCTAGTTAATTGTAGCTTGTTTATATTTCTTGTCAATCTTGCTCGTCACTATAGTATCATGACGACACATAATCTTGGGGCTCCACTACAGTCCTAAATCCTAGGTCGATAACTACTTGGTCGTATACTTGCTCTACTACAATTATCTATCCGCTTTTGGGTAGATTTGCTTGATTTGAAAAAATAGCAAAAATATGAAAAAGTCAATGGCGCTGTTGCTGGGGATTTAGTTGAGTGTCCTTTAGTGGGACTTAGGTTAGTTGAGTGGTGCTACTAGTGATAATTTTATTACTTTCTTTTTCTTTAGTTTTATTTCTTGTGAGAAATTTGATACTTGTCTCTCTTTTGTAGGAGTGAACTTGAAGAAGATGGATGGATTAAACCACTACTCGTGGAATCAAAGTCTCAATCATGAAATGGTTTATCCTCCATACACATATCCTCCTCACCAATACACGTATCCTTATACCTCTGATCCATATCCTTATTCCTACTCCTACCCTTATCCTTACCCCTATTATGATCCAAACTCATATACTCCTCCTCCTCTTATGCCTTCACAAGAAGAAGAGAAAGAAGAAGATGAACTGAAGGAAGATGTTTGAGATCAAATTCGTAGATTTGTTCTTGAAAATGAAAATTTGAATGAAGAAAACTTCACGATAATCTTAAACTACGATGATCAAGGATCTCACATCCCTTCTTCTTTCACTATTCGTATTAATGGTGATATTGATGATAATGCTTCTCTTGTATGCACTAATAGGAAAAAAGAAGGGGAAGAAGAGGACCCAAGTGATGAGAAAAATGAGACGGTTGAAGAGGAATGTCCCGTGGTGGACACGAGCAAAATTGAGCAAGGAAATCAAGAAGCCATTGAATAAGAATTGAAGAGTGAAATGAGCATTTCTCATCCTTTAAACTCTTCAATTTGTACTTTTGTTGATAATGATGCTTCTATTGATTTTATTTTGCCTATTTATAGCTTTGACCAAAGAAAAGAATTAGAGAGAAACTTGGGTATCCTTGAACAAAAAGGAGAAAAATTGAGAGAGAGGGGGTGATAGAGGAAATAGGATGGTTGTTTGTGAAAGGATGGGAGAGGAAGTCGGGTGATTGGTTTTCTAATGTCCAGAGCCTCCTTGACTTTGAAGCTCAAAGAATGGCCTATATTGGCAAGGAGGATAGATACCTATGGCCATTCCATTGAGGGAAGTTTGAATTTTATTAATAACGTCCGGCAAATGACGTTAAACTTAGCTCTAAATGGGAGACAGCTCATTTTTTGTTTTCTTTTGCTTTAATTTTAGTTAGATTGTTTTTAATTTTCCTTAAGTGTGTTATGTGTAGGAGATTGAGGAGCATGGATGCTCAAGGAGAAGAGCTTGAGTGGTGTGGACTCAAAAGAACAAATGTTGATGTGGTTTGCACTATTGAATGGTTCTCATGGTAGAAATTCTTTTAGGTGGTAACACACTTACTCCCTAAACTTTGCATTCAACATGATGGTTTCATTTAAGTTTGGGGGAGAGAGTTTTTATGTTCTTGATTGTTGTTAGTGTGTCTACCTTGATTTGTATTGCATTGTGATCATTCATTTTTGGCTTTGTTGAGATATTGTTGTTGATGTTTGAGGCTTAATTGTTGGTGATTATTGGTTTTGAGATTTGGTTGAGCTTTATGGTTGGATTGATGCTAGTTGGTTTACTTGTTGATGCGAAGATTATGCTTGATTTTGTGCTCCTTATTCATGATTAGACAAGCCTGTGAGCTTAAGAGCCTTGTAGACTTGCATATTTATGAGTCTATTTTCTTTCATTATGAGTATCATTCATGCTTGTGTGCTCTAGAACTTACCTCGTGTCTTGTTTGAAACTACTTTTAGTGTGAATTTTTTTAATATGATATGAGGTCATCTTTGATTTGAAAAGTCACTTAGCCAAAATTTTCCATACCAAATGATTATATCCGTACTTAGTCATTTTGTGCCTAATTGACCCATTTCTTGGCAACCTACAATTTTAGCTTATTTACCTTTCTTTTTTAGCTTAATTCTCTATGAATTAGTGGAGCTTGAGTGTGGGTATTGAGGTTAAATTGAGCTTGATGTGAGTTTGGTGGATGAAATGGTGATTGAGAAAAGATTGTGAAAAAGAATAGAGAAAAAGATGAAAGAACAAAATGTACAAGGAAAAGAGTGAGAAAAATTGAAAAATGTAAAGAACTCTCTTGTAGAAAAGTTTGTGAAGCAAAAAGTTCAAGGAAAGGCTTGAGGTTATTGGCAATGTTCTAAAAAGGAGAACAAATGTGCATAGTTGGAGTATGAGAATTGTAAGTTGATCAATTACATAAGATTTCTTGAAAGGTTGAAAAATTGCGTAAACTCTTGTTCCACTTGTTCACAAGTCATTTTATTCAAATTGTTCCACCTTAACCAAAGAGCCCTCATTACAACCTTATGAAGTCCTCATTGATTCTTTAATTGAGCATTTAGTTGTGGTAGAAAATTTAGATGCTTGGCAAGCTTATGGTGGTACTCTTGTGTGGTTTGATTGTTTAGAGCTTACGCTTCCCTTGATACACTTTGTGTGATGAGAGAAACACTTCCAAGTGAGGAAATTTGTGAATTGAGCACTTGATCTTGCATTGATTGGATCTTAACTTGTGAAGTAACTTGTTGATTTTCTAGCCTAAGGGATTAACTAGATGGAGTTGACTTTATGATTGTCAATTCTTTGTGTGAATGATTGCTTTTAACCTTTTCACCCTATGGTTTTAAATTCTTTTGTTGCTAGGGACTAGCAACATGCTAAGTTTGGGGAAGTTGATTAGGTTGTATATTTTGATAGTATTGTTAACATTTTTGTGAGGAATCAGTGGATTTATTTATTAATTGATTGAGAATTTATTGAAAGTTTGAACATATTGATTTATACTTGAATTGTTTGATTTTTAGGAGATTTTGTTGATAAAGGAGCATTGGAAGGCACAATTGGAAGATGAGTCAATTTTGGAAGGAATAGAGATGAATTTGAACAAGATTTGGAATTAGAAGTCAAATTGGAGAAGTTTGGAATGCTGCTCGAGCACTTCTGGTCGAGCAAGTATGCATGATCGTGCACCAGCTAAGCATAGTTGCTAAAACGCTTTTAAAAGTCGTGCTCGACCAGGGCCCTTGGTTGAGCAACCCTGCATGATCGTGTAGCCTGAAGGATTTCACGAAGTAATTCAAGTCGAGGAGCTGCTCGACTAACCTTGGTCGAGCAAGGGCTGCTCGATCAAGCAGCGAGGTTTTAGAAAAGTGCTCAGCGATTTTTGAAGTCGTGCTCGACAATTTTTTGGTCGAGCAACCCAACACGCTCATGCACATCGAGAATTTTTATCAGATTTTTGCTGATCTTGAGACACGTGGAATGATCCTATAAAGAGCATAAAAGCCTCCAAAATCGATTTTGCGCTCAGATTTTCGGTATTGGAAGAGAGGAAGGAAGAGATAGGGTTTCCACAATTTTATTTTGAGCATTTTCTTCAAGTTTTTCACAATTAATTTCCATAGATTGATTTAGAATCCATAGATTAGACTTAATTTCAGTTTTATTTCAAGTTTCAAGCAAGGATTGGATTGGGCTTTGGATTTCTATCAATTTTGCACTATCTAGAGGTGATATCCTTTAATTATTGCATCTTAATTAATTGTTTGAGCATGGGCTTTGCTAAATTTTTGTTTATTTCCCTTTGTTTGTTAATTTTAGCCATGAGCTAATAATTTCATGCTTTGAGTGTTTGAATTGCAATGGAGATTGATGTGATTATGGCTTGATTGTCTTGAATTTGTATGTGATTAGTTTATTGCTTCTATTATGGTGTTTATCTTGATTGGATTGGTTAAATTGATTGAGTAGCTCTTAATTGATGGGTGGGTGCTTCAATGAGAGTTGTGTATTTACTTAATTAATTTTGTAGCCAAAGGTTGTTTAATTAATTTGATTTACATAGTGATCTACTACACCCAGAGGGAGTAGATGGCTTAGACCACCTATAATAGACACCAGGTTCTTTAATCGATGATTAGTGTATTTAGTGAGAGAGGATTTATGGGAATTAGTAACTGTGTTGAATCTTTCTATAAATCACTACCTTAGGAGCTTGTAATGTTGCTTGATCACCTAAGCCTCAAAAGTGATTAGTCTTCAAATACTTGGTGGTAGCCTCTAATACATTCCTAAAACATAGCAACTGAGGGATAGTCGAGTTGTGAGAAACATTGATTGAGATTGTAAGGAGAACACCCGAAGCATATCACTCACACCGCACTTCTACTCGAAGTTAGGATTTAATTAGTTGTCCCTTGTTAATTTACTTGTTCTTGTTTGCTTGTTAGTTGAAATTAATAGTTTAAAAACCGGAATCGTTGTTATAATATCCATGTCAACATATGACTTCAAGGATCCATAGCTCTCTCTTGTCCTAGGTCGATACTACTTGGTCGTATACTTGCAATACTACAATTACCCATCCGTTTTTGAGTTGATTTGCTTGATTTAAAAACGTGCAAAAATACGAAAAAGTCAACGACCACCACTCCAAAAATGGCTCACGGCGTCATAGTCGTTGTTCCCGTTGTTTTCGTGGATCTGAAAGTGAGGTGGGTTTTCCATTGAGAGTGAGGTGGAGTTCTGATGTGGGTTTCCCTCCCTCCCCCTGTCGATCTCACGACAGCGCTGGAGTTCCGATGGCGGTTTCCAAAGAACGAGTGGGATCCGATGACGTTCCTCACAGGCGGCGCGTTGCGTTGAGTTTCGATAGGAATCCCTTGTTGAGTTCTGATAGGACTCCCCTGTTGAGTTCCTCACATGTGGCGCGCGGCGGTGGTCATGCGCATAGAGTCTATGGGATATAACGTCAGCCATGGCTACGGGTTAACCGAGGTGGCAGGGGTGGTGGTGATGTCCTACGCTTGGAAATCAAAGAGGAACGGTTTTTCGGTGGCGGAGAGAGCACGGCTGAAGGCGAGGTAGGGGATACGGACGTAGGGGCTGACGGAGGCGGACGTGGTGGACCCAACAGGTGGGGGAAAGTGAAAAGAGATGGAGTAACGATGGGGGAAATAGATCAACGATGAGGCGCGAATGAAAGAGCGGTTTACAGGAGCTTGGTGTGTGTCTTCGATCGACGATGGGTGGATTTGCAGGTTCTGGTGCCGCTTTAAATAAATTATGGTGGACGACTTTGTAGCTTCAGACGTGGCCATGGCTGCGGTTGCGGACGAGTGCGATGGTTAGAATAGAAATTTCCGGAGTGAATAATCAGTTGCAGGTGCGGTGGCTAGATATGCGGCCATGGTGCGCTCGATGGATCGGCTAGGTGATGACGACAGTGCTTTGGTTATTGACGGTTTCCGCTGTGCGAGCTCTGGCGAGAGGGCGGTAAACAGAGCAGTAGCAGGTTTCCATGGTGGTGTTAGATTTTAGGAGCCGTTGAGGCGGTTGATTTGGTGGTTTTAGACGGTAATGGGGCTCAATTTCTGGCACGTGAGTGTGGCTGCTGTAAGTCCTGTGGAGTTGTGCGTGAGTTGTGAAGATAACAGATGGCACCATTCTTCTTTGAATACGCTAAGAAACAGCTGAAATGAACAATGGGCCTCTTCATTAAGATGGAGGGAATAATGTAAATGTGTGTTGCAGAAAATTATGAGTGAATGTGAGTTTTTATTATCGGTTTCGTCGGAAAAATATGTAAATGTGTGTTGCCGAAAAAGAGATGCAATAGTACAATAATCAATACTATAGTACAATACAAATCATTGTGGTACAGAAGCAATAGTACATTAATTTGTTCAATGATACATACACATAATCAATAGTACACATCACCGGAATTATTATCAACAAGTATCGCTGATAAACCAAGGTAATAATGTGATGTGATGGGCACAGTGCACGATGTGACATGTGTCACTGTTCAGTGACACACGTCACATCAAGTGTACCTTTTGTCAGCGCATTAAATGCTCAAATAGTAGTCGGGGTACAAATATGTGAACTATAGTACACTCCTTTAGTCACAAGTACACACACAAGCTCAATAGTACAATCTCACATATTTTGGTCCTCATTGTAATTACACAAATTAGTTATCCTTCTTTGTGGTTTGCCATGTTAAAAAGTCAATGCATGTAAGTGACCCAATTTTTAATATGGTAGTTTCACTTGAGTGTGCCTCAAATTTTTAATATTGTATATAAACACAATATTGACTTTCTCCAGTAGCTTCCTCCAAAATACATAAACTAATAAAATATTAATTTTATACTCAAGCTATTAGCCTGTAATATATTACTCAACTATTTGTATATGCGACACATCTTAATTTCTACTTTTAGTTTATTTACATAATATTCTATTTATTCTGCAATATATCTCAAAACAAAGATTTGTGTACTTAAGCATTAGAGTACATATTAAAGATGTACACTCTTATTCAATTTTAATCGGCGCATCTCTTCTATTATTCAAATTAATAGTTTTTTTTGTTAAATTTTTAATTCACATTCATATTCTATATAATATAAAATTTAAATCTAAAATTATTAATACTATTACATTAATATTATTTATTTATTGATTTTGATATAAAGGTGACTACTTGAATTTAATAAAATTTTATTAGTATTTTAAACATTAATATTATTTTTATAATTTTAGTATTTTGTTAGTTTAAAAGATATTATAAATATATATATATATATAACTAATTCAATAATTATGAGATCTTTATATTATATAAAGACGAAGTTATAAAATCAACCAAAATGCTCGATTCAAAATTCCTCTAACATTAACTCTGGCATTAAGAATTAATCTCGATATTATATTTTAAGTGTTTTAATCTTGACCATACATTTTGATATTTTATAAATATATGTATTTTATATCAATCTTATAAATATATTCATAATATTAAATCTTATATCTAATTTTTTAATCTCAATTGTTAATCTTAATTTCTATACTTCTATAAATTCAATCTCTATAAATATTATTATTCTCATCTTTTAACCTTATTTTTTCGTGCGTCTCTTGCTCCTTATTTCTCTTCTAATGTTCTTATTTATCGTATTTTGATATTCGAATTGTTTATTTGTCTTTTTATGTTCATTTTTTTTTTGCAAATTCATATTTCACATCTAATAATTTGGTGAAATAATATTTTTTTTCTCTTACTACACAATTTTCGTGGTTTTCTTTTGGAGATAATGTTTAATTGCTATAATTGCAGATCTATTTGATTTAAAATTTTGATGTTTGAATTGTTTATTTGTATTTTTAATATTTTTTTATGTTCTTAATATTCTGTTATTGTTATTTATTTTTTATGTTAAATTTTAATTACATGTATTATAATTGTCTCAGCGTCATAAATACCGTAAGTTATTTATAATTCTTGAAAAAAAGATGTTATATAGCATAATATTGTGTATGTGTTGTGCATGTGTACATATTTTTTAATTACTTAATTTATTTACCATAATTTTGTGTATGAGTTGTGGATGTGTAAATCATTGATACACATATTTGTTAGATTCAAAAAATCACATATATACATAAATTATATAAATCACTAATACACGTGATAAATTCAAGAAATCGTAACAAAGTAAATCATATAAAATATTACATTCTTGATTATTTTAATAATATATTTTGAGACACACTCATGTGAAACATACCATATTAAAAACTTGCTCCCCAATTTGTGTTACAATATGAGCAAATACGTGTTACTGTACAAAATGTACTTTTATAAGAATAAATATGCTTTTTTTTAATTTAATCATCACTCCTTTAAATCTAGGTATATTGATTCATATATTAACACACTTTTTTACTATTTTATATGTGTTATTATATAAAAAATAATTATTTCTATACAAACAATAAAATATTTATGAAAAACCAATATGTTTTCTTATAGTAACACACATGATTTTTCTCTTAAATTATGTTAAAAATATTTATTTTATAAAAACAAATGAATATATACAAAATAACAACATTTTATAAGATTGTAACACACATTTGCTCTAATAGTAACACATATTTGCTCCCAGTCTGTGTTACTATATGGACAAACATGTGTTACTGTAGGATAAAATGTATTTTTCTTAAGAACAATTTTTGTTTTAAATTTAATCATCATCCCTTAAAGTTAGATATATTGATTCAGGTAGTAACACACTTTTTACTATTTTATATGTGTTATTATAAAATAAAATAATTATTTATATACAAATAACTATATACTTATGAAAATGTAATTAAACATTACCTCCAAATAAATCAAAAAATTTGTGTAGCAATTGAAAAGAAAACAATTCAAACATCAAAATTTTAAATCAAAGAGATCTGCAATTGTAGCAAATTAAACATTACCTCCAATAGAAAACTACGAAAATTGTGTAGTATAGAAAAAAAATTATTTCACCAAATTATTATATGTAAAATATGAACCTGCAAAAAAAAAAATCGAACATAAAGAGATAAATAAATACTTCAGACTACGATAAATAAGAACATCAGAAGAGAAATAAGAAGAAGCAAGACGAATGAAGAAATAAGGTTAAAAAAGATGAGAATAATAATATTTATAGAGTTGAAATTTATAGAAGTATATAAATTAAGATGAAAGGTTGAGATTAAAAAATTAGATATAAGATTTGATATAATATTTATAAAATTTATATAAGATATATATATATATATATATATATATATATTTGTAAAATATCAAAACGTATGGTCAAGATTAAAACACTTAAAATATAAGGACGAGATTAATTCTTTATGCCAGAGTTAATGGGAATAGAGGAATTTGAAATCGAGCATTTTGGTTGATTTCAGAACTTCGTCTTTATATAATATAAAGATTATCTCACATAAACCATTTGTTAATAAAAAAATTAATAAATAACAATTAGTTAGAGTAATTAGGTGGGTTAGCTCATCTGGCTACCGGGCTTCTCACTTGAGTGAGTGACCCGGGTTCGATTCTCTTTGGGTATGTTTGTTTTGGGATTTAAGAGGTCGTAGCAAGTCATGTTTTTGAAATCCTGAGATGTGAAAAATTTGATGAATAGTAAAAATGTGTGTTTGTTTTGAGATTTTAATAGGGTAGAATGTTACTTTATGTCAAATCAAAGTGTGATAATGATTGATTTTATAGGTATAATAAGAGGTATAATAGATATTTTATGAGTGTTGTGTTGGAAAGAGTAATAATAGGTTTACTAGGTATTTTTAGGTGTGGATTGAGTTTGAGATGTGAAATCCGGATGTTAAATCTCAAACTCGTGTGGAGCGTGATCGCAAAGTCCCACGTCCATCCGAGCTAGTCCCAAAACAAACATACCCTTTGGGAACGAATTAAGGGAGATATAATGTTGACTTAAAGATAATTCTTGGAGTGTTTGGGGACTTGGTGAACTAACCTCTAACTACTAACAACTAACATTTATCGATAAAAAAAAAAGTTAGAGTGCAGAATAATTAGTTTAAATTTGTAATACTCCCTCCGTCCCAGACTCCCAGGACTACTTTCATAGTAGTCCTGGGCACGCAAACCAATGAAAAATAAAAATGTGAGTGTAAAGTCAAATAATAAAATAAGAAAAAATGTACTTTGTTAATTTTTGTAAGTGTAAAAAATTTTCTTTTTAGGTGTGTGAAAATAAATTTGGGACGTTCAAATAAGGAAAGTATGAAAATAATTTTGGGATGGAGGAAGTATATTTTATCACATATTAAAATATTATAAATATTGAATTATACATCACACGGAAGAATGACTAGTAAAATTTTACGCAATCGGTCAACGACTGCGTATTAAACTAAGATAATTTCACTATTATTTACAATTACACAATAGAGTAAGATAATTTATTATACTATAAATATAAAGTCAAAAATTTATATAAAAATTTCTACCGTAGAAATTTTAAAAAATAAACTAATATAAAATACAATCTCACGCGCGCAAAATCCCCCCCTCCCCGCCCCCACTCACACAGCCCCACACACATGCTCTTAGTAATGCAAGACAATTTTCTTGAAATATTTTAGTTTTATTATTCTTTTTTAATTATTATAAATTTAAAAATAAATAAAATAATAATATATAATAAATTAAAAATATGCTTTCAATTTATGTTAGTATAGTAACATACATTTGCTCATATAATAACACATATTTGTCCATAAAGTAACACAAATTGGAGGGCAAATATGTGTTACTATTAGAACAAATGTTTGTTAATATCTTATAAAATATTGTTATTTTACATGCATTTATTTGTTTTTAGAATAAAGATTTTTTTCACATAATTTAAGAGCAAAATGTATGTTACTATAAGAACAAATATTGATTATTCACAAATATTTACTTATTTTTATAAAAATACATTTTTTCTTATTATAATATATGTATTATATGAAACAATAAACCTAGATTTAAAGGGATGATAAATAAATTAACAAACACATATTTATTCTCATAAAAATATATTTTGCTCATATAGTAACACACATTTGTCCATATAGTAACACAAACAGGGAGACAAATGTGTGTTACTATTACAGCAAATGCGTGTTATTATCTTATAAAATGTTGTTATTTTACATATATTCATTTGTTTTTATAGAATAAATAATTTTTTTACATAATGTAAGAGCAAAATATGTGTTACTATAAGAACAAATATTGATTATTCACAAATATTAATTTATTTTTATATAAATAATTATTTTTTTCACATAATAATATATGTATTACATGAAACAATATACCTTCATTTAAATGGATGATGAATAAATTATGAAACACATATTTATTCACGTAAAAGTATATTTTGTCCTTATAGTAACCCACATTTGCCCATATTATAACATAAATTAGGAGATAAATGTATGTTACTATTAAAGCAAATATGTGTTACTATAAAATTAAATATGTATTATTATATGTATAAATATTTATTTGTAATATAATATTAAATATATATTTTTATTTAATATAATAATTTAAAAAATTAAAAAAAACTTTTACAAGTAGATGTGAAGGTATGTATGCAATGTGGGGTGGGGGAGGGGCACGCCTGGTGGCTGGTATGCATGGTATGTGTGTGGGGTTGGGGGGAGGATGGCAGGGGAATTTAGTACTACCTCCGTCACAAGGGTATTTGCACTCTTGGAATGACACATGATTTAAGAAAAATATATTTTTTAATAAAGTAATGATATATGGGTAAATGTGTGGAAAATTTTATGAGTGTGTGCAAATTGATGTTTTTCTTTTAAGTAGTGTGCAAATTGATTTGAGACCACTCAAAATAGAAAGTGTGCAAATTGATTAAGGACGGATGGAGTATATCTGTTGGGGTGAGTATTAGTCACTAGTCACTATCTGCGCGTGTGTTTGGTTTTTTTTTTTTTTTATATATTTAAGTAATTTTTACAGTAAAAATTTCTACCAAAATGTAGTTTAAATATAAATATTTAACCGTGGTTATTTAATATTACGAATTTGGAGGACCAAATTGCATACTCACTAAAAGTTGAAAACCCAATTCAAAATAGCGCTGTCTATTTTCTATACGCCGCCGCACTCTATTTTCCTAAAGAAACCATTTCCCCAAAAAGAAAAAAAAAAATTCCTGAAGAAACGAGAGTTTTCAGATCCCCAATTTCGAAGGATTGATATGGCGAAGGGCAAAAAAGTTAGAGGAGAATTCGAATTACCTGAACCCATACTTCAACACATACAATCCTTCATGAGTGGAAGGGAAGCTGCACAGACAACAGTCCTCTCCAAATCTTGGAACAGCGCCTGGTTAACGCGTCCGAATCTGGACTTCGACGAACTGTACTTTATACGCCTCGTTGATGGTCGCGTTGAAAGTAGGTTTTCCGAATTCGTGAATAAGACTGTGCAAAGGTACGAGGATTTGAACCTAAAGATCGAGAGTTTTAAGTTACTGTGGGCGACTGATTCAATCTATGATATTGTGAAAGACTTAATTCTGAAAGCAATGAAAATGGGGGCTAGTGATATCGATATATTGAATGAACACACATATAGACCATTTACTTTTCCAAATGAAGTGTTTGCGTCCGGAAATCTTATCAGGTTATCTGTTTTTGGGTGCAAAATTGATTTAGGGGATGAAGGAAAGGTAAGTTGTTCGAGACTTAGATCTCTTAGTTTGGAGAATGTGTATCTAAAGGCTGATACAATAATAAGGAATATAATTTGGAGCTGCCCCTTTATCGAGAAATTGTCATTGTTCATTTGTAAAACCATGCCTGATAATGTTGTTCCATATATGAGTTATAGGAGACTGGTGTTCAGTCCATTTATTGAGTCTGGTAAAAGTAATGTGGGATCAATTGGTAATGGGCTGAGCATTCAGCATGTGTTTCATAAGCTGAAGTGTTTATTTTTGTCTGGGATCAATATTGATAAATTGTTTTTTGAGGACTTCACTTCTAAGTTTCCGTGTTTGAAGGATTTGAAAATTCACAATTGTGGTGGCTATGAGACAATAAGAATTTCAAGCGTGTCACTTGAGCACATCAACTTTGAACAGAATAGGATGCTGAGGGTAAAGTTTGATGTTCCTGCTCTACGTATGTTTACTTTTAGAGGCTCAAACTTTCCTGGATTGTTTTTTAAAACAAATTCAAGTGGTTGGAAGTCTGATATATATGTTAGACGTTGCTCTCCACCTAGTGCTTTGTGGTTCCTCAAGTTGAACAGACTTTTGACGAGCTTGAGCCAATCAAAGGTTTCACTCTTTCTCCAAATTCAGTCAGCCAAAAGCTTTCATTGTGAGGGAAAGCTTCAAGGTTTACCTAAACCTGAAGTGGAAAATTTGACGCTTGATGTGCCATGCTCAGTTTATCCTTCTCTTTTTGATTGTTTATTTCGGTGTTGTTGCCCGATATATGCAACTCAATTTTTGTTTCGTGAAAAGTGATTTCGTGGAGTTTGTTTACAAGAAACTGATTCAACACTCCAGTTCGAATTGCTGCATTGCAAATCAAAGTATGTCTGGCAAGGATGATCCTGAGGAAGTAGATGTGGAATTTTTTGATGAGGCTATTTCTGTGTGGCGGCCTCTATTGTTAGATGCTCTAACAAGTCCAGAAGTTAAAGAACTTGGAATTCGTCTTCGTCTGCATTTTAGATGGGGTCGTTAGTCAGCATTATTCATATGATATGGGTTTATATATTTCATTTTTTACAATGAGAGCTTACTGTTATTTTAACAATCTTTAATATATTATGTTCTACCTGAGAGATGCAGTACTTGGGAATTATTAAAAGTTCAGCTTAAGTCAAGTGGCAACTCATGACCCGGACTCCATAACAAGGGAATGAAGGAAAGGTAAGGTTTCTGCTGACCATTTAATTAAAATATTAGATTTTAGATTGTGTATGTGGATGTTTTGCAGAACACTTAATGTATGACTCTCCGGAACATTTTCAAAGTTTATGTGCTGCATTTTGTTTTTTTTTTGTTCTTTTCTATTGTTTGACTTGTTGCTGTACTTGTCGCCCAATGGTTGTATGATAACTCTATCTTGGCAACGTAAGCCAAGTTTAGGTGGAGAAACGATGATGATTTTCTTGATAGATTGATGCAACATATCAGTCTATGACGCTGTTAAATTCTTTTTATGACACTGTTTGTGCTTCCTTTGTGAACTCGCTACTTTCAATCGATATGAATCTCTTTCATTAATTTATTTTTTGAGTTTGAACAGTCTGAATATATTAGTTCAACTTAATAGACATGCAGTAATTTGGAATGAATTATCTCATTTACTGAATTTGCCTCTCCATGTATTTCCTAGAAACTGATAATGCTTGATGGAATTTTGAAGCCATTCATGGTTTTAATTTTGACTATTGTAATTTACACTAAAGTGGGTAAACAAACTCCGGCATTTCAATATTAAATTTTGAAGCAGTGTAATTCATACATATGGTAATGGCATCATGTACACAAACTCCGACACTCCAATATTATTTTTTGAATCAGTTAAATTCATACACATGGTAATGGTATCATGTATACATTTGATGTTCATATAATGAAGACGTGATTGTGACTTAGAGATTGTAGTAGAGGATCCCAAAGAAGGTACAAGTGAAATCATATCTTAGGACAAAATAATATCAGCATTCTAGAAAATAAAAACTATCAGACTTCATTTCAGGGAAAGTTAAAATTTTGAGACAGTATCTTTGGTTGTCCTTATTAATTTAACTTTAATTTAATTGCGCATGAGTTCACCAATTTACTCCTAGAGATGCAACCTATTATAATTATAGTATAGAAAATAAATTCAATATTTAATTCATATAAACAAATTAAGGCAAAAGTGTAGAGTGAAAATGGTTAATTCATGAACATTTTCAGTAAAGGATACTCCCTCCGTCCCAGAGGTGTTTTCACCTTTGGGATGACACACTTTTTAAGAAAAGTAGAGTGTTGTGTAAAGTTATATTATTAAAATAATGAGAATGGTTGAATTGTGAGGATAAAGTTAAAGTAATAATTTCCATTTATAGGGTGTGAAAACAATTGTGGGATGGACGGAAAAGGAAAGTGTGAAAACAATTATGGGACGGAGGGAGTATTAGTTATTTTCACTTAAGAAAATTAATTCTGGAGGGGTACAAATTGTTTTAACCAAAGAAATTAGTTTTGAAGGATACAAATTGTTTTCACTAAAGAGTATAAGTTGAAGGTTATGGAGGCTATTAGTTGCTATCACTAAAGGGTATTAGTTTTTCTATTAAAAAGTATATCAAAGTGGTTTATATGTAAACAAGTTTCACACTATGCATACTCATAAATTAATCAATGTGATATCGAAAGTTATAAATATTAATTAATGTGATAACAATAGCTATATTTATAATAGTGCCACTTTTTCCCCTTTCTGCTTTCCAGCCTGTTTTCGCTAAACTTTCCCCTTTTCATTAGGCATAATCTGGAACGTTCGTTATATTATATCATCATCACTGTGTTCAATCTCTGGCGTCCTTTAATTATATTGATGGTCTTTTTTTTTTACTATGGTATGCTCAACTAACAATTAATTTTAATTTTGTGACGCTAGTATTCCTCTAATCACAATTCTCTCTCCGTAGTTTCAGTTTACGAGACAATCTCATTTTCATTGACTCCCGCACTTGCTACATATGCCCAGCCTGCTCAGACTTGCAAGGAGTTGAGAACTTCATCGTCTTTTGAAATACAATCCTTATCTATTAAGTAAGTAAATTCATCTAGTGATCTTTTAATATTTTGTGATCTGTTGTGAAATCCTATTCCGGATTGCATTTCAGTAAATTTGAGTATGTGCTGCCTTTCGGTTCTTTAGGAACTGTTTTCTCTATTCAGAAAATCTGTGGTTAGCAGATAACTCTGATTAAACATTGCGTTTTGGTATGTGCTAAGACATAATTTCATGCCTGCTTTTTCCTGCATGATCTTTAGATATCAATTATGTCCCAGATTTTCTCAATTTCTGATCTTTCCAATATAAGCATTGCCATGACTGATTTTGATAGTTTGTTGGGTGAAAGGGTGCAATTATATATGGAGATTCACAAATTTTATAATGTTAATATGAAAGTATATATTAATCAATAGGACTCTAATATCCGGTGATTGGATTCATCTACCTGATGTGCCTTATTCAGATCATGCAGGTTGTATGCTCTTTATTTTAAATGCCTTCAGCGGTTCTATTTTTAAATTAATGCTGTATCTCAGTTCTGTTTTCTTTTATCAGGAGATTAATGCTTCTAAATAGAACATTTGTATCGTTTCAATTAGTGCCTGGGATTTTGATGTCTATACTTTTGGGTTTATGGAATGTCTTAGAAGTCGTACCTTCCAATAGCTTGTAGTTAAAGTTTTCATTTATCCGCTTACAATAGTGTCCGAATTTTGATGGTCAGGTTGCTGATTAGTATTAGTTTCTGCCTAAAACTTACATTGGTTAAAAATGCTTCAATCATCGTGTGCCTCTCTGATTAATATATGTTTATATCCTGATGTTGGCTGGCCATATCAATTATTGGATTTTGTGATATATTTTACCTTTTTTTTGGAAATCATTGCTTCTGTTGCACATTGCATGTATTATGAGAGAAATTCTTTGTGGTGTCACTGTCTATATTTATTTTCCCTATTACAGTAACCTTCTTCAGCTTTACGCCACTAAATTCTTGAGATATATATTTTTTTATTTTAAGTTTGTGACCCTTCAAAAAGTGTTAATACTTACTCTTTTTGTCCCATACAAGGATGAAAATATCGCGAAATATCGCGGATATATCGCAAATTTTGAGTATGCGATATGGATATTGGGGTACAATGTATTTTTTACAAAGTATCGTGGATATATCGCAAAATATCGATATCGATATCGATATCGGTTCACTCGTAGTACAAAATTAATTGAAAATCGGGAAATATCGTAGATATATCGCAAAATATCGCAGATATATCGCACTACATAAAAAATCGCAATTTTTTTTTTATATTTTTATACAATTTTCAAATGATAATTTTTTTTAGTGATTGTATATTCTTTCATGGTGCTGATATTGAACCACTTTCAGTCGGTTTTGATTCAATGAATATGGGCACTGATCATAGTGATATGTCTCAAAATTCATATGCTTCTGACACACATTCGAGTTCACAATTTGGTTGAAATACTCAAAAGGTGTTTCAGCATCCATTTTCATATCAACAAAATCATTGGGTTAGTGCACACTATCCAATCTATGGTGAAACAGTTGGAAGAGATAGAAAAACATATGAATGACATGTGCATAACTATATGCAGGGATTATTCTAATGCAATGAGTTGGTACCAATATTGTTTGGACAAAGATGGGATTTCATCTTCTATATTTGAACCCCATAGGTCATCATTTTGATACTAAATGTATTGTATCATGTAATTCAAATTATCTTTTTTGCTATTATGCATTATATTATTAATTAATTAATGTCAGATAATGATTATATAGTCCATTATCTATTTATTTGCTTTAAACATGTCAAGTTTTTGTAATCTTAAATAAAACATATGCATAATAACATGCTATAATAATCCCTAAAATTTCATATTGAATTTCCAAAATTTTAATAAAATTTTCGTTATTTTTCTATTTTTTTTTCGATATCGATATGCGATATCGATATATCCATCGATATTTCCGTAAATTTAAGGTTGCGATATTACTTGCGATAGCGATATTTTCATCCTTGGTCCCATAAGAACTAGCAGATTTTTTTTTTCGTGACGTCTCACAATAACTTGCTAACTCAAAAAAAGAAATTCTTTCATAAATTCTATCCTCATAATATTTAAACAATTACACAAAATGTCATCATAAACTCCTCCTTCACAATATTTAAATATTTGCACAAAATGCCATTTTTTTTCCACTTTTTAGTTAATATATGTGCCTCTCCTCCTTTGCAAGTTTTTTTTGTGAGACTGAGGGAGTATATTATGCGCCCAAGTAAATAGTAGAGCATAGAGCATGTTTCGTAGTGGTGCATGCTAACCTGAATATATGTTCTCATGGTTCGATTTTTTAACTTCATCTCTTGCATATTTTATGTTTTGCAGGTATTTAATCGGTCCAACACACCAGAAATCTATGTTCAGGCCCCCAACAAACTTGTCAGGGTTCTTAAGAAGCAACCAGACTTGCTACTCGTTAGGGAGATGCATTTCTTGGTTTTTTCCCTAATACTTCATTAACGTGTGTTTATTCTGCAATGATTCTATTTTTTTAATTTGGCAGGAACGCAGAAGAAGTGTTTCCAAAAAATATGAGAAAGCTATTTGGTGATATCTAAGTCATCCGAGCTCCAAATAGTTTCAAGGTGACATTCACATTCTATTGCAAGGAGCACAGATCCAAGTTTTCAGGTCATGGCACTCCTTAAAGTGTTACTATCTCCGTACCAAAAATTTGTTCTCAATGTTTTGGGCACACATTAAGAAAAATTAATAAAATAGATAATGTAAGGTAATTGATGTGAATAAAATAATTAACGTGACAGTAAAATCAATGACATATGTATGATAAAGTTTTGGGTGGAAGCTGTACATACAGTTGTCTATATTCTTAACAGATAACCAACCAAGGTTGTTCCAAACAAGACTCCGTACGAGGCATGGTAGCAACGAAAGCCACAAGTAAGTCATTTTAAAGTATTTGGTTGCATTGCTTATTCTCACATTCCTTCCCCCACAAAGAGAGAAATTTTGTTGAAAAAAGAGAAGCTTATTTTCGTTGGCTATAGTGATGAGTCCAAAGGATTTCGTCTACTAGACCCAATGGCAAATAAGCTTATCATTTCTAGAGATGTTATTTCCGATGAGAAAGATGTTGCATTCCTTGCATGCGAGCCTTAGACCTATGATGAGTCTGTTTAGGAAAATTGTTGGCAGAAAGCCATGGATGAGGAAATAAACAGGATCGACAGAAATTGTATGTGGGAACTTACCCCTAGGGAAAAATGTTACTACCTCCGTCCCACAAAAGTTTGCATACTTTCCTTTTTAGTTTGTCCCACAAAAGTTTGCACACTCCTAAAATGGAAATATTCCTTTAAATCTCCACCTTTAAAATCTTTACCTCACAATCTCCACCATACACATTCTACTCATTACACTTTTTCTTAAAAGTTGTGCCCCCAAAAGTACCGCAAACTTTTGGAGGACGGAGGTAGTATTTATAAAATGAATATACAAAATAAAATATAATGAAGATGGTTCAGTTCACAAGAACAGGGCTCGATTAGTTGCCAAAGGATACTCTCAATAGCCTGGAGTTGATATCCAAGAAACATTTACACCCATTGCTTGGATGGAATAAATTTGAATTGTTCTCGCCATTGCAGCACAGCTATAGCTACCTGTTTATCAATTGGACTGCTTTCCTAAATGGATAATTAGTTGAAGAAGTTTACGGAAGGGGTAAAAGAGGAATTTTGGTCTTGTCCGTCCCAGTTTTGCCTGAATCACTCATTATGAACAGCAAATCAACAAACCCTGTCAATGTGAATTTTTAAAATCCACACCAAGTGCTTTAAAACCAAAAGTCCTCACTAGCCTTCTCCACAAAAATCAGCAACCTTCACTTGTTCGAAAATTCACTTTTATAGAAACTGTCCTTGAATTTGATTTCTTGCCGGATTTGTATTCCGATTGGAAGAATTTATTCAATATGCAAATTATTAAATATATTTTTTTAAATGTATGATAAGATATTTTTCTTTATTTTCTTTATTAAATTTTAATGAATTTTCAATGCTGATAATGACATATAAATAGAGCTGTTAAAATAAATGAGCTACTCGTGAGCTCGGCTCGACTTGACTCGACATGTTAAACGAGCCGAGCTCAAAAAAATACTCGTTTGCTTAACGAGCTCGGCTTGGTAGGCTCGTGAGTTGGTCGATAGACCTCAAAAATAGTGTTATTTTATAAATCTTATATAATTTAGGGTATAAAATAATAATATTTTACATAATAATACAACTCATATTCTCAAATCACTTATACTTGTTAATTTGTGATAGTTTTATTTGTATTGCTGTTAAAACAAATGTGCTTAGCTTGGTTTGTTAAGGCTCGATTCGGCTCGATGCGTTAAATGAGCCGAGTCGAGCCGAGCTAAAAAATACTTATTTGCTAACGAGTTCATCTCGGCTCGACTTGATAAGCTTAATTAGCCGAGCCGAGCCATGCACTACTCGGGCTTGCTCGGTTCGTTTAACAATTCTACATATAAACATCAACTAATTAAACTTTTCTAAATAAGATATGTTTGTCTCAGTAAAATAAAATAAAATGAAAAATGTGTGATAAAGTACCTTGTATACCCTTAATATACTCTTTGAAATTAATATAAATATCTCTGCACTCGATATATTCTATTTAGTGCGCATAAAAGAACAAATTACAATTTTAGGTACTAAACTCATATTTTTACTTATTATTTCTAAAGATAAGATCACAAATAGATAATAAGGATGACTATTTATAGTTTGAATTTTTTTATTTTAAATTTTTCTATGAAATTATGAATTAAAAAACAAATGTTATATAAAATATTTGCAGCTTCTAATTTTTTAGAAGGTAGACAAATGGAAGTGTTCTAGAGAACATTCTCGATTATTAAATGGATGTGATTTCTACTGTTCATTCAAGATATATGAACTTCTATATATAATTGTATATACTTTATGATCAAATATTGAGATTTTGAATGTAAAAGTGCTTTTCATGATAAGTAAAAAAAATGTTAAAATAAAAATAAGTATTTAATTAATTATAAGTTATCATTTATTTTATATTGTTCTTCAAGGTTAATGTCTTTTTTGGACAAAATTTTTGCATCCGCCCCTGATCACAAAAGTATAGTACAAGTTACATATATGAAAATTAAAATTTGAAAGCGAATAGATCTAAATTGTAAAATAAAATTCATCCGTCCTGGTATAAGCTTTCTGTTGCTTTTGAACACAAGAATTAAGATAAGTGTTAAAATAATAGTTATAGTATAAGTGACAAAAAATGTAAAAATTAATAAAATAAAAAATAAAAAGTGATAATAGTTCCGAATAAAGATAGAAAAAGTAAATGTGAAGTTTATAGCAGGAAGAACAATAATAGTAAAATAGAAGTTAATGAACCTCTATTTTAAAGTCTTTTTATTCTCATTAACTCTAATTTTTAAAAATCAATATTCAATTTATATTTTAAGTGTATAATCTCATCCATTAATTTTATTTTAATCTATAGTTTCAATAAATATGTAATCTATATTTACGTTCATTCATTATACTCTAGCGTCTTTTCAATCAAAAACCTCTATTTTAAAATCTTTTTATTCACATTAACACTAAATTTTAAAAATTAATCTTCACTTTATAATTTAAGTGTATAATCTCATCCATTAGTTTTATTTTAATCTATATATTCAATAAATATGTAACTCTATTTACTTTCATTTATCATACTCTAGCGTCTTATCTAGCCTACAGATTATAATAATACAGAAAGATAGAACAAGAGTTTTTACTCTTTAAGGTATTGCATCAACCTTTTTCTTTCTATTCTTCTCAATTTCTTATGGAGCGTCTATTTTGCTCAATTTAATTATTTTTTCATTTATCTTTATTTAATGTGTTATTTTTTCATAAATTAAATCCTTCTTTGTTATTGTTTTTGTATCACATGATTTCTTACACGTGTAAGCCATTCATTAATTATTCCTAATTAGTGGATTTAATCATCTTACTTCATTTAATTTTCTAAAAATAATATTTTTTCATACAATCTAATAAAAAAATGTATGTTACTATAATTCTTTTTTCATAAATATTTATTTAAAACAATATATTTTCTTATAGTAACACACAATTTGCTTTTGTATTATATGAAAAATTATTTATTATATAAAAATAAATGAATATATAAAAAAAGAATAACATTTCATATGATTGTAACACACATTTGTTCTAATAGTAACACATATTTGCTCCCCACTTTGTATTACAATATGAGCAAATACATGTTACGGTAAGATAAAATGTACTTTTATAAGAAATAAATATGTATTTTTTAATTTAATCATTATTTCTTTTAATCTAGGTATATTGATTCATATATTAAGTATTAACACACTTTTTTTTTTAACTATTTTATATGTGTTATTATATAAAAAATAATTATTTCCATACAAATAAATAAATATTTATGAAAAACCTATATGTTTTCTTATAATAACACAATTGAATTTTCTCTTATATTATGTTAAAAACTATTTATTCTATAAAAATAAATGAATATATGTAAAATAACAACATTTTATAAGATTGTAACACACATTTACTCTAATAGTAACACATATTTGTTCTCAAGTATGTGTTATTATATGAGAAAACATGTGTTACTGTAGAATATTTTTTTAAGAACAAATATGTTTTTTTTTTAATTTAATCATCATCTTTATACCTAAATATATTGATTCATGTAATAACAAACTTTTTACTATTTTATACGTGTTATTATAAAATAAAATAATTATATATATATATATATATATATATATATATATATATATATATATACTTATGAAAAGGTAATATTTTTTCTTATAATAACACACATTTTACTCTTACATTGTATGAAATAGTGTTATTTCTACAAAACAAGTGATATATATGTAAAAAAAAAATAACATTTGGTCTGATGTAACACACATTTTGCTTTAAAGTAACATACATTTTCCTAAAAAGTAACATACCTGGGAGTGTAAAACCTGAAAATTGTGCTTGCGTGAGAATTTGAGAAAATTACCAAAATTCGACCCGATCCGGCTATGAATCCGCAATTTTTTATATACATAGTATGTTTTACACTGTAAAATGTTCATATAAATTTATTTCAGTTATAAATATCTCTAATTCACTCATCAGGGTTGTAACCACAGAAATCTCAATGAGAAAGAGAACACTTTATCTTCATTCTATTCAGTGTGTGAAATTTCTTTTGCAGTTTGATTTCCATAAATCTAAACAATCTGTTTAAAATCAACAATTCAAATTGAATATAAGTTTGCAATGGTGAAACGCATAAGGACAATGAATCTCTCATTGCCGAAGGAAATCATCCAACACCTTCAATCGTTTCTGAATGGAAAAGAAGCCGCTCAAACATCAATTCTCTCCACGTGTTGGTACAAAAGCCTGGTTAACTCGCCTTGGTCTGCATTTTGATCAACACGATTTTGGTCTCAAATTAAGAAATGGAGAAGATGAAGACGGGCTTGGGGCTTCACGAAGAAGACGATGCAAAGGTACGATGAATTAAACCTAAAAATTGAGTGTTTCAAGCTAGTTGTGATTATTGATTTATCCTTCAGTGTGAATCCCATGAATTCTCTCATGGAAGAATTGATTGTGAAAGCCATGAAAATGGTTGTCGTAGATTTTGATTTTGGGATGAATCAGAAACCATAAAAGATTATTTGCGGGTGGCCGCATTGAATTGAATTTAGGGCAAAATAGGAAGGTTAATTGCTCGAGTATAAGATCTCTGAGTATAGAGAGAGAGTATCTAGGAGATGACAATGTGATTTGGGATATAATTTCGAGACGATATCAAAGTGTAGACGGATCAAATTGGTTGTGAACAGTCCATGCAATCTGTATGATCTGCATAAGTTCAAGTCTCCATTTTTTCTTTAAAAAAAAAAGTCTCCGTTTTTTTGTTGTAGTGCATGTTGATCCCCTGTTTTTTTTAGTGCGGTGTTGTCTAATTTTGCTAGGTTGAAGGATTTGAGCCTTGAAAATTGCACCGACTTCAATTTTAATAATATAGAACTTTCTAGTTGTTCCCTTGAATGTATTTCAATAAATTATACTCCCTCCGTCCCGTAGGAATTTGCACCCTACGGGACGGCACATTTTTTAAGAAAAAATAGTTTTATATATAAAGTAGTGGTATATGGGTAAATATGTGTAAATGTTTGTGAGTGTGCACGTAAATCAATGCTTCATTTTTTAGTAGTGTGCAAATTTGTGTGAGACGTCCAAATAAGGAAAGTGTGCAAATTCCTACGGGACGGAGGGAGTATTCAATATTTTAACTTATTTCAATAATAAAATTTCATTCATTTTACTCTAAACTATTTTTTTTATATTCAATTTGCACATACATATACTAGATATATTCCGCATTATACTTTAAAGAATATTAGATAAATATCTCTTTTATTTGGGAATCAATCCTCATTTCTCTATAGATCTTTATTTTAAAATATTCAAATTCTAGAAATATAGAGAGAGAGAAAAAAAATTTATATGAAATTTTTTTTACGGGGTGAAATATATCATATATATACAAAATTCGCTGATCCATGACCAGGTTGGGTCGAATTTGGGTAATTTTATCAAATTATTGCACAAGCACAATTTTCAGATTTTTCGCTTTCATATATGTTACTTTTTAGGCAAATGCATTTTACTTTAAGACAAAATGTGTGTTACAGTCAGACCAAATGTTTTTTTTTTATATATCACTTGTTTTTTTTGAAATAATATTTTTTCATACAATGTAAGAGCAAAATGTGTGTTATTATAAGAAAAAACATTACCTTTTCATAAGTATATACTACCTCCGTCCCCCAAAAATTTGCGGTACTTTTGGGGGCACGACTTTTAAGGAAAAATGCAATGAGTAGAATGTGCATGGTGGAGATTGTGATGTAAAGATTTTAAAGGTAGAGATTTAATGAGATATTTCTATTTTGGGAGTGTGCAAACTTTTGTGGGAGAAACTAAAAAGGAAAGTATGCAAACTTTCGTGGGACGGAGGAAAGTATGCAAACTTTTTAGAAGGTAGAATAAATAGGTTTTAACATAATATAAGAAAAAAATTATGTGTCTTACTATAAGAAAACATATTGAGTGTTCATAAATATTTATTTATTTGTGTAGAAAAAATTATTTTTTTATATAATAACACATATAAAATAGTAAAAAAGTGTGTTAATATATGAATCAATATACCTAGATTTAAAGGAATGATGATTAAATTAAAAAATATATATTTATTCTTATAAAAGTATATTTTATCTTACAGAAACACATATTTGCCCATATTGTAACACGCATCTGCCCATATTGTAACACAAACTGGGGAGCAAATGTGTGTTACTATTAGAACAAATTTGTATTACAATCTTATGAAATGTTGTTCTTTATATATATATATATTTATTTATTTTTATATAATAAATAATTTTTCATATAATACAAGAGAAAAATGTGTGTTACTATAAGAAAATATATTGTTTTCTTATAACTATTTATGAAAAAATAATATTTTTTATAGTAACACTCATTTTTTATTAGATTGTATGAAAGAATATTATTTCTACAAAAACAAATTAATATTTGTAAAGAAAATAACATTTGATCTGATTGTAACACACATTTTTTCTATTAGTAACATGCATTTGCCCAAATTGTAACATACTTGAGAGCGAAAAAAATTGGAATTATAGTTGCCAGATTTTTTTTTCCAAATCCGATATGACCCGGTTAAGGACCCGTAAATTTTAACTTTCTCCACAAGCTCCCTCCAAAATACATAAACTAATAAAATATTAATGTTGTACTCTAGCTATTAGCCTGTAATATATTACTCAACCATTTGTATATGCGACACATCTTAATTTCTAATTTTAGTTTATTTACATAATATTCTATTTATTCTGCAATATATCTCAACTACACGTCAAAACAAAGATTTGTGTACTTAAGCATTAGAGTACATATTAAAAGGGTAAACTCTTATTCAATTTTAATTGGTGTATCTCTTCTATTATTCAAATTAATAGTCTTTTTTTTTAATTTTTAATTCATATTCATATTCTATATAATATAAAATTTAAATCTAAATTATTAATACTATTACCTTAATATTATTTATTGATTGATTTTGATATAAAGGTGACAACTTGAATTTAATAAAATTTAATTAGTATTTTCAACATTAATATTATTTTTAGAATTTTAGTATTTTGTTAGTTTAAAAGATAATATATATAATATATAATTAATTCAATAATTATGAGATCTTTATATTATATAAATAAATATATATAAAAAGGACAACATTTCATAAGATTGTAACACACATTTGCTCTAATAGTAACACACATTTGTTCCTCAATTGTGTTAGTATATGAACAAATATATATTACTGTAAGAAAAAATGTACTTTTATAAGAATAAATATGTCTTTTTTTTAAAATTTAATCATCATTCCTTTAAACCTAGGTATATTGATTCATATATTAACACACTTTTTTACTATTTTATATGTGTTATTATATTAAAAAAAATTATTTCTATACAAATAAATAAATATTTATGAAAAACCAATATATTTTCTTATAGTAACACACATGATTTTTCTCGTATATTACGTTAAAAACTATTTGTTTAATAAAAATAAATGAATACATGCAAAATAATAATATTTTACAGTATAAGTGAAGTGATGAAAAAAGTAACAAAGAAATAAAAAAGTGTAAAAGTAATGAAAATAAGAATAAAAAGTGAATAGTTTTCAAAAAAGATAGAAAACTAAATGAGAAGTTTATAAGGAACAAACAATAATGGTGAAATGAGAAGTTAATGACGAAGTTATGATATTAATCAAAATTCTCTATTTTAAAATCTCTTTATTCACATTAACTCTAATTTTTAAAAATTAATCTTCATTTTATATGCTAGTGTATAATCTCATCCATTAATTTTATTTTAATCTATATCTTCAATAAATATGTAGTCTCTATTTATTTTCATTCATTCTACTCTAGCGTCCTTTCTAACTACAGATCATAATAATATAGAAAGATAGAACAAGGTCATCTCTAACTATAGATTATAATAATACAGAAAGATAGAACAAGGGGTTTATACTCTTTAAGGTATTGCATCAGCTTTTTTTCTTTCCGTTTTTCTCAATTTCTTCTGGAGTGTCTACTTTGCGCAATTTAATTATTTTTTCATTTGTCTGTATTTAATGTGTTATTTTTCATAAATTAAATTCTCCTTTATTATTGTTTTTGTATCACATGATTTCTACAACGTATAAGCCATTCATTGATTATTCTTAATGTGTAGATTTAATCATCATACTTCATATTAGAATAATAGAACAAGTGTTGAATTTTGATAATCAATGATTGAATTTTACTTTTATAATCATCACACTTTTATATCTTAAGTGTTTATTTGCTAATAAAAACAAAATAGTATTTTAAAGATAAAAAAAAATTAAAATTTAAAAATTATTTAATACACATATTAAAAAATGAATTATACTCTTAAAACAAATTTACTAAAGGTACTAATCACATATACAAAAAGAGTTCATGAATTCACTATAAAATTAACTATATTCACTTTTGCTAACAAGATTAACAAATATTTTTAAAAATTAAGTTAATTTATATTTTACCTCAAATATAACAATTTGTGGATTAACTGATATCACTTTTGCTAATAAGATAACAATATTTTTTGTATATTTAGGTTATAGGTTGAAACTGTATATCTTTTTCACGATGGCGGAAAAAGAATTTTGGGTGAGGAATAAATTGTATAGTTTGGAATATAATTATAATTTCTCAATCGTAAAATCTATTCAACCGACCTAATGTGTTGTTTTAATGTAGTAACATGTGTATTTGATAATTTTATTGGTTTTGTACAATTAATTTTTGGAAAAATTACAGAATGATTCACAAAATTGACAATAATTACAAATTGGTTCTGTGCAGAAAAAATATATGATTTTGTGCAGAAAAAAAATTATACTTTTGTGCAGAAATTGTGAACCAATTTGTAAATATAATAATTTTTTTGAACTAATATGTAAGTGACCCTTAATTTTTTAGTATGTCGTGTGTGAGATTGTTTCATACTACAATATAGTGGTATTACGTTCTCTATATTTCCCATAGGAATTTGCACCTTACAGGGCAACACATTTTTTTATAAAAATATTTTATATAAATAAAGTAGTGTCATAGATTAAATATGTATATAATTTTGTGAGTGTGTATGCAAATTGATGTTTCATTTTTTATTAGTGTGTAAATTCCTATGGGACATCTAAAAGAGAAAAATGTGCAAATTTCTATGGGACGGAGTATAAAATATAGGAAAATTTATTTTTTTCCTCCTGTAACTATATCTTTTTTGCATTCATCATGCTAACCTTTAGATTTTGATTTTAATCACGTAACTTATATTTTTTTGTTCAACTGACTTTTAAATTATAATTTTAGTCATATGACTTTATCACTTTTTTTTTTTAGTACTGTAATTTTACTGATTTTTTTGTTTTAGTCCTATAAGAATTAGTATATTGTAGGACCAAAAAAAAAGTTATAGGATTAAAATTAAAATTTAAAAATCAGCAAGGCAAAAATAAAAAAACATGTAAAATCACATGACTAACATCAAATTAGAAAGTTAGTAGTACAAAAATAAAAATTATGTGATGTTACATGACCAAAAAATAATTTTCCTTAAAATAAAATATATTCTAAATTTATCCTTTATTTTTTATGTAATAAAAAATATATACAAATAGTTTTCGTGGAACGCACGATAGGTAGAGTCCTAGATATAATAATACGAAATGATTATTTTTCATAAATTATTTGTACACTTAATCATCTTTTGTTATTTTTATTAGTGACTAAATATTCTTTTACTTTTAAAAATAAAACAAAATCTTATTGAATATTACGTCTTAATTTTATTTATCTAATTCTCTTTTGTTATTACTATGGAAAGAGTAGCTACAATTTATGATAATTTTTTATTTTCTTTAATCGTAACAAAGTAAATCTAATAAAATATTATATTTTTAATTTTATTTAAGTATATAATAATAATAATAATAATAATAATAATAATAATAATAATAATAATAATAATAATAATAA
>JAPKLY010000025.1:294601-337897 GCA_026898435.1 Prunella vulgaris | reverse complement strand
ATGATTCCATGCGTCTTCTCGAATACTCGATTCTTGAAGACATGATCCCGCCTTAAATGGCGATGCGCCTCCTCGTAGGCATGATTCCGCCTTAAATGGCGATGCGATGCGCTTCCTCGTAGACATGATCCCGCCTTAAGTGGCGATGCATCTTCTCGAAATCTCGATTCTTGAAGGCATGATTCCATGCATCTTCTCGAATACTCGATTCTTGAAGACATGATTCCGCCTTAAATGACGATGCGCATCCTCGTAGGCATGATCCCGCCTTAAGTGGCGATGCGCCTTCTCAAAATCTCGATTCTTGAAGGCATGATTCCATCTTTTCAGGCGATGCGCCTTAACCGGCATGATTATTCCGCCTTCTTAGGCGATGTGCCTTAACCAGCATGATTATTCCGCCTTCTCAAGTGATGCGTCTTCTACAGATATGTTTCATTCTGCCTTTCTGATGAGGCACCTTGGTGGAGTTATCAAAGACTTATTGATGTATCGGATTCATCCTGCTAGCCCGTTCGGGGGCTAAAAGCAAAACTCTCAGCCCATGAAAAACAAAGGTACAAAGGAAAAAACTACTTTAAGATCGAGCTCCGACTGAAGTCAAAGCCCAATCTTGGGGGCTATTGTTGTGACAAGAAATATATGAATTTGGGCCTCTAAACTGGGGTCTACTGGAACCCGAGTTTTAACCCTAAATGGGCCGAATTTCCCTAATGTAATAGTATAGGGCATGTTTATACTTATTTGTAATAGACTCATATGTGAAGGACAAATAGGTCTTTTCATTATTTTATGCTTGACCCTCTATAAATAGAGGGTCTCATCCACATTTGTAGAGAAAGGAACACCATTCAAGAAATAATACACATACACATAGGCTAGGGGGCTCTCTTGTGAGCACTCAAAGCTACCATATTCAAGGGAGGAGCTCTCAAGCTCTTCCCGCATTGCTGATGTTTTATTTATTTATTGTTTTTATCTATTTATCGGAATACCCTATAGCCACATTAAATTCATTCATAAAGCCTGATAAATCGGCAACAATATTTTAAAATTATTTTTTTTACTTGATTTTTTTAAGATTTTGGTTAGGTTTAAATGATATTATTAAAATACTACTTAATTTAATCATTTTGAAGATTCATTTTATTTTCTCTATATTTATTATTTTTCAGATTTTTATTGATTTTAAAATTTTAATTTATAATTTATATAATTTAATTTTTTAATATTTATGAAGATTTTTATTTTTTTAAAAGTCCAGGGTCCAATGTGTACATTTTCTCAAAGTTGAAGGACATATTTATTTAAAAAAATAGTTTATGGTCCAATTTATATCTGAGATAAAAGTTCAAGATTCAATTTGTACATTTTCTCAATATTAAAGGACATATTTATTTAAAAAAATAGTTTAAGGTTCAATTTGTATCTAAGACAAAGTTCTAAGGTCAAATTTGTACCTCTTCCCTAATAAATATAATAAAATTGATATGTCATCATATAACTTGTTACGTGACCTGTAGCAGCAGATCAAAGGCAAAAAAGTAATTTTTTGTAAGTTATAGAACTAAATTAAATTTTTTAAAGATAATAGGACAAAAATCAAAGTCAACAAAATTTTAAGGAAAAAAAATGTATTTTCCTAAAATAAATATTTCGTGATTATCTTTAAATATAACAAAATAAATCTTAAATATTTCTTGAATTTTTTTTCTTTCAAATATGACAAACAAAATTTATATTTTTTTTTTGTAATTTTACCCTATATATACATATATTTTTTTAAATATCAATCATATCTCTTACTTTCTAAATTTTTATAAATTTCAATTCATTTTTACTTTTATATCAACCCTTTAATGTATTGAATATTATTTTTTTAATTTTAGTTTAATTATTTAAAAAGTGATAAACACTTTTATAAAAAAAGTATTATTACTTTTATTAAAAAAAATTATTTATAAAAGTGATAAATTTTTATTAATTAGTGCATGTCTAATGACATAGACAGTCTAACACAAGACTTACTCTATTTCTAATATGTTTAAATTATTCTGAGATTAATATTATATGTAGATGTAATAATTACATTTCATATTTACTTATGATTTTATATCATTCAAAATTCTAATAATATTTTATTTTATTAGTATCTAAAAATTATAATACAAAAAATGATTTTTGCAGATCCAATCATCATTTGATATTATGATGATTACTAAATTTTATAATATTTTTTTATTTTCTTTAATCATAACAAAATAAATCATATGAAGTATTATGTCTTGATTTTATTTATCCAATTCTCTATTATTATTATTTTTTTTTTTTTTACGAGTGACTAAATCTTATAATATATTTTCTTATTTTTTTAATTGTAGCAAAATAAATCATATAAAATATTACATTTTTATTTTTTAAGGTAATCAATTATAATAATTTCCTTAGATAGTTTTCTTTTAGCATACTTATATAGTAATAAAATTTATAATTCAAATCATTCTTAACTATCTTTAAATATAAAAAATAAGAGGGGTGTATTGGATTAGGATTTTAAAAGACTTTTTTTAGCTGAAAAAATCCTGCTGATTTTAAAGATGTTGTAGAATTTTGGTGACTTTTAAGATTTTGCAGGATTTTCTATGACTTTTAAAATCAGGTTTTTATGGATTCTAAAGGACTTTGTAGAATTTCATGGATTTGTGACATACGATAAGAATTCAAATTTTTTTCATACATTCGAATAAAAAAAAAAGTCAAAGACAAACAAAAAAAGAACCATAATATCATGTCCTCCTAAATAGCATTCCTCCACATATCCATAACTATACTAGTCCTCCAAGCATTATCGTCTTGTCGTTCTTGCTCTTGAGTTTGAATGATAGACTCAAAATCAATATTTTCTTTAACTGGTAAAGTTGAAGATGAAGGTTCGTCCATCGATTCAATTGGAAATTCATCAGAACGACATTCTTTGCGAAAAAAGTTATGTAGAACTGCGCATGCTAATACAAGTTATGCTTGTGTCTTAAACAAAAATGGAGGTGCTTATTTAAAAATTGTGAACCTTGATTTAAAAATACCAAAATATTCTCTCGATCACATTCCTTAAAGACGCATGACGAATATTGAACAATTCTTTCTCATTGTGTAATATATATGTGTATATTAAAAAATATCGAAATTGAATAATCAAAGCAACAAAAATAAAATATAACAAAACTCAAATTCGGTAAAAAACGTACTGTCAATAGAAAAATATTACCTAATGACATATGTAATATATAATATTAGTATTATAATAATACTATATAAAAATAAATATTTATCTAATATATAAGTTAGGATTAACAATATCATTTTGCTGATAATAAATTTTTTAAATGAACCAATATACATAAATATATATTTAATGAATTAATTATTAATTAATTTTATTTATTCTAATATATATGTATATATATAATATTATATTAGTCTTCATCACTGTAATTATTTTATCGTTGATGTTAGTATTATGACTAATACAAGTCACCGTCGAATTAAATATAAATGCAGAGATGAAATTATAAGGTTAAAACTATTTTAGGTCTTAAAAATAAATAATCATATATAAATCAATTTGGGGATAAATAAAGTCACTAATTCAAAAAGTCCTCTGAAATCCTATGAGGTTTGATGGGATTATTGGTATTTATAAAATACATTAAAAAGTTCATTGTTGATAGAATTTACTAACGATGTTTTTATGTGGCTTAATGTAACATATTAATTCTACCAAACAATAATCTAAGATTGTGTGTTCTTTGTGTTCTTGAGGGGGTGATATATAGAGAGAGAAAATAAAAGTTGTATTATGATTGGACTTCATTGAATTGTGTAATAGTTAGAAAAGAGGTCTTATTTATAGGTGTGCGAGTGTGAGGTAGCACCTTACGAGCCTATTTGCCTTCCGGTGTTGACGAAGGTCCGTAACCTTCGCCTTGGTCCCTAACAATGCTACCTTTACAATGCCCCGTCCTACTACATACTTAACTGATTAATATACACATCCCGTAGGTGCACTGATCCTGGGCGAGCTCCTTGGGTGAGCTCCTAGGCCTCGTGCTATTTTCGGGCAGCGTAGGGATGGGCCTCGCCTCGGTCTCTATGCTCGCGGGCGAGCTACCCCTTAGTAGGCGAGCTCCCTCGTGAGCTCCCCTCTCTTGTCCGATCGATAAGCTGGCCTCAGGCTTCCGGGGTCTGGGCAAGCTTCATTGCCTTGTGTAGTTTTATGTTGGCTAGCTCCTCCGTATTGGCTAGCTACTCCGTGTTGGCTAGCTCCTCCATGTTGGCTAGCTCCTCCATGTTGGCTAGCTCCTCCATGTTGGCTAGCTACTCCGTGTTGGCTAGCTCCTCCGTGTTGGCTAGCTCCTCCAGCATTTATTCTTGTAATCCTTTACCAGTAGTTTGCTTTAGTTCACCTATCAACATTTGATTTACTAGCCGGCTAGCTTCCACCACGGAGGAGCTAGCCAACATGGAGGAGCTAGCCAACACGGAGTAGCTAGCCAACACGGAGGAGCTAGCCAACATAAAACTACACAAGACAATGAAGCTCGCCCAGACCCCGGAAGCCTGAGGCCAGCTTATCGATCGGACAAGAGAGGGGAGCTCGCGAGGGAGCTAGCCCACTAAGGGGTAGCTCGCCCGCGAGCATAGAGACCGAGCCGAGGCCCATCCCTACGCTGCCCGAAAATAGCACAAGGCCTAGGAGGTCACCCAAGGAGCTCGCCCAGGATCAGTGCACCTACGGGATGTGTATATAGATCAGTTAAGTATGTAGTAGGACGGGGCATTGTAAAGGTAGCATTGTGAGGGACCAAGGCGAAGGTTACTGACCTTCGTCAACACCGGAAGCCAAATAGGCTCGTAAGGTGCTACCTCACACTCGCACACCTATAAATAAAATCTCTCTTGTAACTATTACACAATTCAATGAATTCCAATCATAATACAACTTTTATTTTCTCTCTCTATATATCACCCCCTCAAGAACACAAAGAACACAATCTTAGATTATTGTTTGGTAGAATTAATATGTTACATTAAGCCACATAAAAATATCGTTAGTAAATTCTATCAACAATTTGGCGCTAGAAGGAGGGCACACAAACCTCCAATATTGAAAAAATTTGAAGAGCAAAAGTGAGAGTTGTTTGAAGATTTGAAGATTTAAAGGTGTTCTTGACAAAGCTCAAGAACACTTGAAGATACACATATATTTTCACTTCTTGAACGAAAACCCGGATTTCCGGGCAAGAACCCAGATTTCTGGATTCACAAAATCTGCAAGGTTTTCAAACGCACACGTGTACACGAATAAACCAGATTTTGGACAATTCATTACACGCAAAGCTAGACGGAAACCTAAGCAGGCGCACCTTCGCTGGAAGACCATAACCTCGGCGACCTACCTCGGTGGCCTACCTCGCTAACCTCGGCGGCCTACCTCACCAACCTCGGGGGCCTACCTCGACGACCTTTGGCGAGCTTCCCCCTACAAAACCCCAAAATGTCTAAGGAACAAACCTCAGCAACTACCCGAAGGTGGAAGGGGACCACCGACCAGAACCAGGACCAGGGCGAGGGGGAAACCTAGCGCCCAGCTCCCCAGAAGAGCAATGTTCCGCGACCTCCCCGGGTTTCGGTGGCCCAGGAGGAGCTAAACCCCGCTTTGAGGGACCTCGCCAACAACCCCGATGAACTCGTCGAGCTACCATCCCCGACGAACTCGACGAGCTACCCCTGATGAACTTGACGAGCTACCACCCACGACGAGCTTGACGAGCTATTACCCATACTTGACCATGTAAAAAAACAACACCTCAGCAACTAAGCGAGCTCCCCAGCGGAATGAGACCCAGCGAGCTCCTCAACGAGCTGAGACCAGCCAGAGGCCTAGAAGATGGAAGCTGCTAAAAAAAAATGCAGGTACATACGCTTGAAGACGGAAGACACCCCTCAACAGACGAGCTGAACATCCTAGATATCGTCTCAGTTGAAACTGAGTTGATGGAGGTAGGCGATCAGCCGAAAGAGGCACAAATTGACCAAGTACCAGAACCTGCGCAAGTCGCACGACCGGTGCCCATGGAAGGAGTGGAGGGAATTCAAACTGGCCAAGTGCAAGAACCAGCGCAAGACTCGCAACCTGCGCCCATGGAGGTGGACAAGGGACCTACGGGAGGTCAAGAACCAGTGCAAATGGATGTTGACCCAACTCCCCAAGTTACAGAACCTCTCCAAACTAACGACCGGAGGTACTCACAGCTAAGGAACCTGTCCAGGTTGAGAACCAAGTTGATGACCTCGAACCGCGCCTAGGTCATGAACCCGCGCAGATGTCATAAGAGGAGTAGGATGAGTTCATCAGCAATCCGAGGTGGAAAAATAAAAAAAGAAAAGCCACCCCGATGGAAGAGCTGATGGCACTTCCGGTGGACCCGGAAAGGGACCTGGAACTTTTCATAGGTTCCGAGTTACCTGAACCGTACCGGTCGAGAATGGAGCTGTTTTTTATGTCCAACTTGGACGTATTTTCCTGGTCCCATGAAGATATGACGGGGATCCCATTGGAACATGCTTGCCACCGGCTCAACATAGATCCGACGAGGAGGCCCGTCCGCCAAAAACAAAGGAAGTACGGACCAGACAAGTATGCAGCCCTGACTGTCGAAGTGGGAAAACTGTTAGACAACAAGCTGACCAAGGAAGCCTTATGTCCGCAGTGGGTTGCGAACCCCGTCCTGGTCAAGAATCACAACGGGACGTGGAGACTATGCATCGACTTCACAGACCTGAATAAGGCATGTCCGAAAGATAACTTCCCGCTACCCCACATTGACCAACTTGTAGATAGCACCGCAGGCCATGAGATGATGACATTCATGGATATTTTTGCGGGCTATCACCAGATAGCTTTGCACCCAGATGACCAGGAACATACGGCGTTCTACACCAACAAAAACATGTATTGCTGGGAAAAGATACCGTTCGGACTCATTAACGCCGGAGCAACTTACCAAAGGTTGGTGAATAAGATGTTTGACCAACACACGCGAGTCTATGGAAGTGTACGTGGATGACATAGTTGTCAAGAGTTTGAGAAAGGAGGACCACCTCGACCACCTAAAACGGACCTTCGACATACTGCGCCACTACAACATGAAGCTAAACCCCAAGAAAACCAGCTTCGGCGTACACTCAGGAAAGTTCCTGGGGCACCTGGTGAGCCAGCGGGGAATAGAGGTCGAGATGGACATCCCCGACTCCGTGCAGAAAATCCGAAGGTTGACCGGATGTATGGCGGCCTTGAACAGATTTATCTCCAGGTCCGGTGATCGAAATCGCACATTTTTTTAGGCAATCAAGGCAAACATGTGAAGGTACAAGGAAGCAACCAAAGCCAACAAGCTGCACCTTAAAAACCATTTCTTGTGGACGAGCGAATGCCAGCGAGCCTTTGAGGACATTAAAGCATACCTGGCAGATACGCAGGTCCTATCGAAGCCAATACCTGGGGAGAAATTATACCTCTACCTTGCTGCGTCGGAGGTTGCCATTAGCTCCGTCCTGGTCCGAGAAGAGGCGAGAACACACCTACCAGTGTACCACGTTAGCCAAGTCTTACACGAAGCTGAGTTGCGGTATACCCCGACGAAGAAGCTAGCTTATGCACTGGTGATGAGTGTTAGAAAACTAAGGCCCTACTTCTTCGACCATCCAGTGGAGGTGTTGACAACATTCCCACTAAGGCAAATACTACAACGGCCAGACACCGCCGGACGTCTGCTGAAATGGTCACTAGAAGTTAGCCAATACGGAATAACCTACGCACCCCGAACAACGATCAAGGGACAAGCGCTCGCCGACTTTATCATCGAGCTAACTTTCCCACAAGATCCAACGAGGGGGCGTATAGCTCCGTGGCACCTCTACATAGATGGGTCATCAACCAGCACGGCAGCAGGCACCGGCGTAGTTCTGATCAGCCCAGACAGACAAGTCTTCACCTCCGCAATTCGGTTCGACTTCCGAGTAACCAACAACGAGGCGGAGTATGAAGCTTTAATAGCCAAACTTAGGCTGTCATTAGCTGTGGGGGCAACCAATCTTCAAGTTTTCGGAGATTCCCAGCTAATAATATCCCAAGTCCGGGGGGAGTACGAGGCAAAAGACCAGCAGATGATGACCTACCAGAAGATAGCCGTGCATCTGATCTCGATGTTTACGCAGGTTTACATCAATCAGATACCGCTGCTAGAAAACACACAAGCAGATGCCCTAGCCCGACTAGCTACCAGCAACGGCGAAGCCGAGGTCACGGAGGTTGTAGTCACCAAACTAAAGAACCCCTCGACATTCGGTTACAAAGTAAATCAAACCTCGAGTGGGGGGCAGGAGGATAGCGAAGATTGGTGCACTCCAGTCCAAAAATATTTAATGGATGGAACGACCCCCGAGGACACGTGGGAAGCTAGCCGGCTAGTAAAGCAAGCAGCCAGATACACGTTGGTGGAAGGTCAACTCTACAAACGTGGATTCTCTCTACCCCTACTCAAATGCCTATCTAAGAAGCAAGAGTTCGAGGTGTTAGAAGAAATTCACGAAGGAATTTGTGGGAGTCACGCTGGGGGGCAAGATTTGGCATACAAGACGATCAGACAGGGGTACTACTGGCCCACTCTTCGCAAGGATGCCATTAGCTTCGCACGAAAGTGCCGTAAGTGTCAACTTTTCACACCTAATATCCACTCCCCAGCCAACCAACTGAAGTCGGTCTTCAGCCCGTGGCCCTTCGCAAAATGGGGTATTGACTTGATCGGCCCATTTCCACCTGGCAGATGAGGTGTAAAGTTTGCTGTCGTAGCAGTAGACTACTACACTAAGTGGGCTGAAGCCGAAGCACTTACAACAATAATGCAGGAAAAAATGATTGGCTTCATATGGAAGAACCTGGTCTGCCGGTTCGGACTTCCGCAATCGATCATCACAGATAACGGAAGGCAGTTTGACGGCCAAAAGTTGAGAGACTTCTGCAGTTCATGGAACATTAAGAAGCACTACTCGACTCCTTACCATCCAGCACCGGAGAGACCCCGTTTGCCTTGGCCTTCGGGACTGAAGCAGTAGTACCGGTGGAAATCCAGAACAAGACCTGAAAGGTGGTGGGATTCGACGAAGAAAAGAACGATTAAGCCTTGGCAGTCGAGAAAGATCTGATCGAAGAAACCAGAGCTTCGTCGGAGATGAAAAACGCCACCTACAAGTGTAGAGCAGAAAAAGTACTACCATTCTCAGGTCCAAGACTGAAGGTTCAAAGTTGGGGACTTAGTGCTGAAAAAGAAGTTGATGGCCCCACTGGGTGTATCCGGGTCAAACTGGGAAGGGCCGTTCCGGGTTACTGCAGCTTGGGCAAACGACACCTATGACCTCGAAGACGCAGAAGGAAAAACCTCGTCATATACCTGGAGTGCGGCACATCTAAAAAAGTTTTATCAATAAATCAAGATTTTGTAATAGACTAGCCGAAGGTTCGCATCAGGAGTGTTGATGGCAACCGGTGTAAATCACGCTGCTATATGGAGTCAGAAGTTTTTTCTCAAAAAATTTCCAACTCTTCGAAGGTTCGCGAAGGTCCCCAACCTCGCGAAGGTCTCCCAACCTAGCGAAAATTTCCAACTCTTCGAAGGTTCACGAAGGTGCCCAACCTCGCGAAGGTCTCCCAACCTCACGAAAATTTCCAACTCTTCGAAGGTTCGCGAAGGTGCCCAACCTCGCGAAGGTCTCCCAACCTCGCAAAAATTTCCAACTCTTCGAAGGTTCGCGAAGGTGCCCAACCTCGCGAAGGTCCCCCAACCTCGCGAAGGTCTCCCAACCTCGCAAAAATTTCCAACTCTTCGAAGGTTCGCGAGACATCCAAACTGTTCGAAGCTTCGCAATACGCAAGGACCAAGGTCCCAAATGTTATAATCTAAACGCTCGTAGGCAAAGGCCAAAGTGCCCAAGGTCGCGAAGGTACCCTTCCTAAAGGGTTACCAAGCACCAACTGCCTTAAGTTAGAAAAATTCGCGAAAAAGACAGAAAACGTCTAATGCAAGGTTCATGAAACCCAATTGCCCAACGTGAATTAAATAAAGTACAACTCGCTACCCCAAGTGGTTTAAGACGAGCGATTCAAGGCCCTAAGTGGCGTAAGACGAAGAATACGTACTACTTAAACAGAGTTACAATTCGTAGTCCTAAGTGACGTAAAATGAACGATTCGCTTCTCAAAAGTAGAGTAAGACAAACAGCTAAGTACCCGAAAAATATGTAAACGAGCTAGTAAAAGACGATAACGTGCGAAAAATATAAACAGTTGGGGGCACATTCACCAACGGTAGGAATAATCTATCCCTCGACCGGAGTGAACGGTGACATCTCAAAAGCAGAAGCGCTCACCGAGAAACCATACATTGAATATTCCAGGTATAGAGAAATATTGGGTGCAAACTATTTTTCAAATGTATCTACTTGCAGGTATGAAGAAACACAAGAAGTCAGTGCTCACTCAACCCGCACGAATGGAGCAATGAACGCAGAGATTCAAATAACCTACGGGTATCTGAAAGGATTGCAGGGTACTCTTTTTTCCCTACGACCGGTTTGTCCACAAGGGTGGTTTACGGCTAGGTTTTTAATGAGGCTGTAGCGTCCTTCTATGTATTCGTTACACGGTTATAGAATCCTGCAAAGCCACTCTTGATGCATCTATGCATGAACGCAAGGAAATATAAGCACAAAGGAGAAGACAGAGCGAGAGGCAGATCAATTCAAGCTCAATCTACTCCCTCTTATGGAAATAGTTCGCCGACGCTCGAGCCTTCGTCCACAGAGATAAATCAGCTTGCCCACACATTAGAAATATCATGATGTGAGCGAGCTGGGGGGCAAATGTTGATAGGCGAACTAAAGCAAACTACTGGTAAAGGATTACAAGAATAAATGCTGGAGTAGCTAGCCAACATGGAGGAGCTAGCCAACACGGAGGAGCTAGCCAACACGGAGGAGCTAGCCAACATAAAACTACACAAGGCAATGAAGCTCGCCCAGACCCCGGAAGCCTGAGGCCAGCTTATCGATCGGACAAGAGAGGGGAGCCAACGAGGGAGCTCGCCCACTAAGGGGTAGCTCGCCCGCGAGCATAGAGACCGAGCCGAGGCCCATCCCTACGCTGCCCGAAAATAGCACAAGGCCTAGGAGCTCACCCAAGGAGCTCGCCCAGGATCAGTGCACCTAGAGATGTTAAACGGGTTGGCCCTAGTCCTACAGGGCCAGCCCTACAGGGCTCCGGGCCTAAACGGTCCCGGGCCTTAGCGGTTCATCCTTAACGGGCCGCTATATGCTCGGACCTAACCCTAACCCTAGCGGTCCGCGGGATAAACGGGCCACTAACGGGCTCGGGGTAAATTTTTTTTACAAATTTAAAATTTAATATAAAATAGAACTAATGATTTAATAACTAAAGTTCACACATCCCTAAAAGTTTTGAATTAATTGAGATCTAACTTATTTACTTATTTTCTATTTTAATCTGTAGTTAAGTTATTAGTTAATAATGAATTAGTAATTAATAATTAATAAAGTTTACAATTACGTAACACAAGTGAGGAGAAATCAGACCAGCTCACAGCCACAGTACACAGGCCCATGGCCCACACCTCCACAGCTCACAATCACTTTCCAATTTAATTAACTTATATTATATACTCCCTCCGTCCCAGAGGAACTTGCAAGTTTTCCTTTTCGGGACGTCCCAGAGGAACTTGCAAGGCCAAAAATGGAAACCCTTTTATAAATTTCACCCTCACAATATCTACATATTTACACAAACTGCACTACTTTTTCACTTTTTGGGCCCACATTACACTCAATCCAACTAACTTCTTTACTTTTTACATAAAATTTTACCAAATTAACCCTCAAAACACTACTTTTTTTATTTTATTTCTTTTTTTCCTTAATTTGTGTGCCCTCCACCCCTTGCAAGTTGCTCCGGGACGGAGGGAGTATTAATTATTTAATTTAATTAAAAAAATCGGGCTACTGGGCTAGCCCGGTTAACCGGCGGGCTAGCCCGTTTAGCCCGCGGGCTAACAGGTCCGAGCCAAAAAGGCCCAGTTTTATACGGGCCGCCATATGCTCGGACCTAACCCTGTAAAAAAACAGGGTTAAACGGGTCGGCCCGCCAACCCGCAGCCCGTTTAACATCTCTAAGTGCACCTACGGGATGTGTATATAGATCAGTTAAGTATGTAGTAGGACGTGGCATTGTAAAGGTAGCATTGTGAGGGACCAAGGCGAAGGTTACGGACCTTCGTCAACACCGGAAGCCAAATAGGCTCGTAAGGTGCTACCTCACACTCGCACACCTATAAATAAGACATCTCTTGTAACTATTACACAATTCAATGAATTCCAATCATAATACAACTTTTATTTTCTCTCTCTATATATCACCCCCTCAAGAACACAAAGAACACAAAATCTTAGATTATTGTTTGGTAGAATTAATACGTTACATTAAGCCACATAAAAACATCGTTAGTAAATTCTATCAACATCCATCAAACCCAACAATCCTTTAAAATTCTTATATTTTTTAATACCAATGGATTGTTTTTAAGTCTTTTAAAATCTTATTGAAAACCAGTGGATTATTTTTAAGTCTTTTAAAATCCCGATCTTTTAAAATCTATATTGAATACCAACAAATTTTTTTATAAGAAAAAAGTCCTCTAAAATCCCACGAAATCTCAAACGAATACACCCCCTAAGTCTTAAATACTTTTTAATTTTTTTTTCAAATATAACAAACTAAATTTTATAAATTTTGTATAATTTTGCCATAATTTCAATTTATAAACATGATAAATCAATTTTTTTGCAAAAAATATTATAATTCTAAATGATTACTATTTTTAGGAAATATATTATTTTTTATTTAATTAATATTAAATTTAATTTGTATAATATTTATTCAAATCAATAAAAAAATTAAATTAATCAAATGAAGATTGATCATCTTATAATTGAGTATTATATTTATAAGAAAATTTATTATTAAGTAACAAAAAGTATATAATTTTTTCTATTATACATATGATTTTTATTTTATACCGTAAAATTTACAGATTTACATACTATTATATATATATATATATATATATATAAATCAAATATGTTTTATATGAAAATGATTCAAGATAAAATTATCTTAAAATATTTTTAAAGTATCATACATTTGATCTTGAGTGTAAAAAAATTCATCATCAATATCAAAAATTAAGATCAATAAAATCTATAAAAATTACCATATAATACCACTTCCAAATTTTTAATACTTTTGATAAAAAAATTTATTTTACTAATCAAATGTTAGATTCTTTAAACTATTTTATGATAAGATTATCATAAATTATTTTTATATTATACTTTCCTATTTACTTCTCATATACTATCTTCGCTAAAAAAAAAAAAAAAATCACTCTCTCTCTTTAAATTTTTTACTTTTTTTATTATATTTTCAAAGTAAATATATTCCATAAAATATACGTATAAATATTTCAGTTATAAATTTTCTCTACATATATTCACTATCACTCGTCGCTCATCACTCATTGGTTGTAACCGCAGAAATTTTCAATGAGAAAGAGAAGACTTTATCTCAATTCTATTCTGTGTGCGAAATTTCTTTTGCATTTTGATTTCCAGAAATCTAAATATTCTGTTTAAAATCTACGATTCAATTTGAATATCAGGTTTGCAATGGTGAGACGCAAACGAATAGTGAATCTCTCACTGCCGACGGAGATCATCCAACATATTCAGTCGTTTCTGAATGGGAAAGAAGCCGCTCAAACATCGATTCTCTCTAAGTTTTGGTACAGCGCCTGGTTAACTCGCCCCGATCTGCATTTCGATCAACACGATTTTGGTCTCAAGTTAAGAAATGGAGAAGATGAAGTAGGGTTTTGGGGTTTCACGAAGAAGACAATGCAAAGGTACGATGAATTGAACCTAAAAGTTGAGCGTTTCAGGCTAATTGTGATTATTGATTTATCTTCTAATGTGAATCGCATGAATTCTCTCATTGAAGAATTGATTGTGAAAGCCATGAAAATGGGTGTTGTTGATTTTGATTTTGGGTTTGACGGCTTTCTTGGATTGGGATCGTTCACCTTACCCCGTACAGTGCTTGAATCCGAAGTCCTAGATAGATTATCTGTGGGTGGGATCGAATTGAATTTAGGGCAAAATAGGAAGGTTAACTGTTCGAGTCTCAGATCTCTGGCTTTAGAGAGAGTGTATCTAGGAGATGATAATGTGATTTGGGATATAATTTCGAGCTGCCCTCTGATTGAGAAATTGATGATATCAAAGTGTAAATGGATCAAATTGGTTGTCAACAGCCCGTGCAATCTGTATGTTCTGCATAAGCTCAAGTCTCTGTTTTTGGTTGCAGTGCATGTTGATCCCCTGTTTTTTAGTGAGGTGTTGTCTAATTTTGCTTGCTTGAAGGATTTGAGCCTTGAAAATTGCATAGGCTACGATTATAATGGAATCGAACTTTCTAGCTGTTCCCTCGAATGCATAACCTTTAAGCAAAAGAGACTGTTGAGGGCCAATTTCAATGTTCCAAATATTAAAAAATTTGAGTATTCGGGTTTTAACTGGCCTTCGGTTTCCTTTACAACATCTTCAAGTAATTGGGAGTCTTGTATATCAGTGACATGCCAGCGTCCTAGTACTAAGTGGTTCCTCAAGCTACAAAAATTGTTGACATCTTTATGCTCATCGAAAATCTCACTGTCTCTCACAATTTATTCTATTGTGGAGAAGTCCACCAGTTTTAGAGGTTTAACTAAAACTGCAGTGGAGAATTTGACGATTTATGCATCGCCCTCTGCTCGTTCTGTATGTATGGAATGTTTGTTCCGGGTTTGTCGCCCTAGGTTAATTACTCTATACATGCTTCCTGAAATTGGTTTGTGGAGCAGAAAATTGAGGAAACTGAAGTCTACTTTTCTGAAGATTCTTTGGAACAGATCAGTACAAAGAGTACGAGAAAATTGCCTAATAAAAAACAAGAATGTGTTTGATCTGCGTGATCTTAAGGAAATAAATGTGCATCTCTTTGAAGAGAGACTTGGTGATTGGAAGCCCTTGTCATGTTGGGAGACATTGTTAGCTGATTCATGTACTATAGAAAATCCGCGAAAAATTCGCTTCCAACTGAGATGGGCAGGAGATCCAGTTACTCGGAAATGATACAAGTACTTTTTTTTTAATTCTTTCCATTTACTGCTGATGAAATAGTACTTTGAAAGGTGACATTTTTTTTTATATCCTCAACTATTAATTTATGGATGGCGCGATGATTTTGAAGTTCACAAATTTTCATTGTTTTTCTCTTTCTTGTTAGGCTTCATAACTCAATAAGACACATTCTTTTTTTTTGATTTTACATTCATCTAAAACATGTTACAGAAGATATGTATCAGTCATGGTATCTCTCTTTTTGGCATTCCATGGCAAAGCTAACTTAGCTAAGCATTAAGTAAAGATATTTGACGATGGAACATGTAACAAACTCTGGTTGATAGTAATATGCGACTTCAACATGTGCTTTGGAGTTTTTAACCTACTATAACTTGTTATAATCTCATGTTTAGTTGTTTGTTGATGCATACCACGTGTAAAAACGGTGTGTAGATTTACGCTTTATGTAACAAACTTAATGCAAGATTTATATGTGGGTGCAGAAGACTCTAGTTCTCATCTTAGTAGGAAACAAGTTGTTTGTTCATACACGGACAGAGGTTGTCGTTTAGCAAGACCCTCTTCAACAACTCTTGCTTCCTCGAGATTACACAGATAAGGGCATTCGCCACGTCCTTCTCTTGTAATTTTTTTAAGGTAATGTTATTGTGTTTGTTCACAGATAAGGTCATACACCCATATAGGACACAAGCATGTTATTGTGTTTGCTTGCGTATTTTTATAGTTTAATTTATGAGTTCATGCATCTATTTGTCGAAATGTTGGTTGAATTAGACATTATTTTATTTGAATTAGTCATTAGATTGATAAGTATACGTTGAGTTTCCCTTATTGAATTATTATCATTTATGTCAAATAAACAGTGATATTTGTCATGTTGATACGTCTGCATGTACTACTATGGAATTTATTGAGATTTTTGCTCTTTTGATCCTACAATACATGTATATTAATTTTAGAAATGGTCCCAAATATTTTCCTATTGGTCCCATACGATTTTTTTCTTGCACTTGTAGTCCAAGCATTACAAAATTTGCAGATTTGGTGCCAAAAAATATTACAAAATTTTCAAATTTGGTCCCAAGGTTTGCAGATTTGGTTTTGGTATCAAATCTATAATTTTATAACGTTTGGGACTACAAGTGCACGAAAAAAATCATATGGGACCAATAGTGAAATATTTGAGACCAAATCTAAAATAATACATGTCATGTGGGACCAAAAGTGCAAAAACCTCGAAATTTATTTAATCATAGTTTATGAAAATGCCTTTTTTTAATTATACAAATCAGTTATGCTTGTTTATAATTTTTGATGAAAATTGTACTGCTATCATCTAACTAGGGGTGGAGCAAATACCGGTATACTATACTTACCATATCGAATTTATCGAAAATTTTGGTATACCGAAAATTTTGGTACGGTATGAAACCATATCGAAAATTTCGGTACGGTATTGCTATAAAATTTTAAAAAATTCGGTATATCGGTATATTTTCGGTATAAATCGGTATGCCGAAAATATACCAATTATTTTCGGTATAAATCGGTATACCGAAAATATTTCGGTATATCGACTTATACTGAAAATATTTCGGTATCTCGATATACAGGTATATACAATTTTGGTAATTTAATATTAATATTAAATATTAAATTTATTTTTATTTAATTAAAATTATACTTTAATTATTTCGGTATGACAGTATATACCGGTATAGTCGGTATTTCGATATGGACCGGTATTTCGATATAGATTGATTTATATTGAAATATCAATACGGTACAGTATACCAAAATTTTTGGTACGGTATGCAGTATGAATTTTTGGTATACCAAAATTTTGGTACGGTATGCCACCCGGTATGCCACCCCTACCTCTAACCCCAGCTTTTTAAGTGATGTTCACTTTTTACTATAATGAAGATTTTTTAGTGTTGCCCTTTAAGAAACTTACAAAAGAAGGATGTGAAGTATGACCTTATCTGTATGATCTAATTAAAGACAGTATTTCGGATTGAAAAGAGTCTTTTAAAGCATCGGCCACTCAATATTGAAATGGAGGTCTACTATATTCATATGATCAATGGTTTGATTTTGTTGATTCATTTTGTTCAATCTCGTCTCCTGAAATTAAAGTATGAACTTTTGTATTCTTAATGTGTTCAACCTAATTGGCATTTTATTCATAAAGTTAAATGTCTTTTCAATAATGCATAATGGATGTTTTTTACTCTTGTTATTTCCTTCTCTACAATATAATATTTTGGAAAACTTAATTTGCATAAAAATGTCTTTTACGTAAGATATGATATGAAGATTATTTAAAATAAATTATTGTGCATCATATTTTACACCAGTGACGGATCTAGAATTTTTAATTAGGGGGCTCAATTACTAATAATAAATTTTAGATTTGAATAAACCTTAACATGACAAGATGATAAAAATTATGAATAAAATTGAATTATGGTGAGTCGAGAGTGAATAAAGTTCAACAAAATATACCTTTTGAGAATGTGCGTTGACGTGGCTCGTGTTGTTGGTAGCGTAAACCAAATGCAGTGAAAATGGGAATGAAACATTATATCCTCTATTTCCTATTTCTATTCTATGACCTAGGAATTAATAGGGTTACTTAGATGAAAGTGGGCCTTTCTTTTCATTTAATCAAGCCCAAAATGTTTTCTTCTTTCAATCAAGACCGAAAGGTTGGGCCTTCTCAATTCTCATTGCTCATTTTCTTAACAAATACCATTGTTATATTTAACAAATACTTTATTATTTATATATAAAAAATTACCATATTACACCTAAAATTTTACAAAATTTTAGGGGGCCCAGTGACCCCCTTATACCCCACTTCCCTCCGTCCATGTTTTACACACATGATTTAAAAGAGAATTGAACATGAGACCGTAACAAAATATAAAAGTTACCAACTAAAGCACATATTGAAGCCTTACCTTGAACTTCATCCGAGCTTGTTCATGAGTAGATTTGTCATGAAATAATTAAAAAAAAAAAAGGCGTCGAAGCTCTTATATACCCAGTTCATTTCAAAATATGTCATTTTAGCATTTATCACACATATTAAGGAATATTATTTTTATCAATATTACCCCTAATAATAATTAATAGCAATGCATTGGGAAATGGTTAATTGAAGTTGATTGAGTGTTTTGGGAATAAATTAGGGGTAAACAAGGAAAAAGAATTCTAAAATGACATATTATAACAAAAGTATAAAAAACTAAAGTGACATATATTTTAAAATGGAGGGAATAAGATTTTTATTATTACATAATGTACTAATCTTTTTTTACACATTTAGGTATGTAATATCTTCTGTTACATGTTTTAAACGGACGTTGTAAGATAAAGAAAGAGAACATCAATTAAAAACTGATGTTAGATGGTAGCGGTGCAATTTTCATCAAAATTATAAACATACATAACAAGTTTATATAATTAAAATAAAAAAGCATTTTCATAACTAAGATTGAATAAATCCTCAAATAATGCAAACGTAGCAACATGACAAATATCAAGTTCATATGACATAAATGAGAAGGATTTCAACCTAAGGGAAACTCATATAATTTCTGTGTAGACACCACTGCCCATGATGGAAGGTGATTTTTTCGCATATTTTATTTAGACCTCGAGATCATGTAGATTAGACATGTTTTGATTTGGTAAATGTTAATTGTTAGTGGTTAGAAGTTAGTTCACCAAGTCTCTATACATTCATATCTCCAAGCCAACCTTATAACCCCTTTCTATTCGTTCCTAAAGAAAATCGAACACGAGTCGCTCACTCAAGTGAGGAGCCCGGTGACCAGGTGAGCTAATTCACCTGGTTTAATTAATTGAATCATATATATTATGAAAGAGTAGCATTACGTACATAATGATTATTTCATCCATCGCGAATGTGATAATACACACAAAAAAATTAACACAAAATAATTAAAATAAGAATCTTTTATGTGTCATTATCGTATTCACGATCAGTATACAAATTTGTATTCGTTGATGAACATGTGATTATTTCAAATGTAATATAATCATAATTTAATAAAAAAAATATCTTATAAGAGTAGGTCTCTTGTGAACTCGAGTTCACATGAACTCGTATCACTGTCATGTGTAATCACTATTACTATTATTCATATATATCATCACTGTTATAAAAATATACTTGATTTTTTAACAGTGATAGTGTATATGCATAACAGTGATAGTGTATACACATGACAGTGATAATTGAAAACTCATGTTCACCGTGAACTCGGGTTCATACAAGTTTTTGTCATCTTATAATTAATATATAATACATCTTCTCATAATGTTCTAATCGATATAATTTCCATATTTGAGTGTTTAAACCATATTGTCAAGTCCAAAGATTATTCTTAAAATAATTTAGACCATTTGATTTTAAAAACATCGATACATTAAAAATACAAAAAGATATGCATACTAAGCGCACATATCTTTATAGAGTGATTTCGGTGTACACTCAAATGCATGACATACCCTTGAATTTAAAAATTAATTGCAAAGGACACATAGTTTGGTTTGTATACATTGCATATTGTGAAATAATAATACCCCAATATTAAACAATAATAGCCCAAGTAATAATTGGTAATATCACAGAGTAATAATCAACAATATCGATCCCAAGTGATATATCTACAATATCCGAAATAGTAATCAAAATTACCCTAAGTAGTAATTAAGAATACTCCAACTTAATTTATATTCTAATTTAAAATGTCAAAATTAAAATCAAAACTAAACTCAAAATTCAAGTGCATCTTATGCACTTGAGTCCAATATTAGTTGTCCAGAGTACGCAGTAGAGCAAGTAAACGAATACTCCCTCCTTCCCACAGAAATTTGCACACTTTCTTTATTTGGAAGTCCCACACAAATTTGCACACTACTAAAAAAGAAAACATTGATTTACGTGTACACTCACAAACCTTTACACATATTTACTCATATACCACTACTTTATATATAAAATACATTTTCCTTAAAAAATGTGCCGTCCCTTGGGGTGTAAATTCTACGGGACGGAGGGAGTATCATTGTTCTTTTAGACTCTTAAACGAGAAGGACGTGAAGTACGCTCTTATATGGTGTATGATCCCAAATTTTTATACTTTGTTAAGGGTCTTTTGAAGCTAGCATCGATCGGCATGGTGCCGATGCATGAACGAAAAACATGCTTCCAATTTATGTGGGAACGGAGGTCCTCTACATATATGCATATGATCAAAGTTTTGATTTTGTTGATTCATTATGTTCCATCTTGTCTCATGAAATTAAATATGAACCTATGTATTCTTAATGCGTCCAATTTAATTGACATTTTATTCTTATAAGTGTAATGTCTTTTTATTTTTCAATAGGGTATAATGAATTGTTATTATTGTGCTATTTATACTTTTTACAATTTTTTATTTGAGAAAGTTTTTGCATGACACTTTCTTTTACACAAGATATGAAATGAAAATTATATATTTAGTACAAATTATTGTGTATCATATTTTACATGTGTGCTTCAAAAAAGAGTTTAACATATGTGTAACGAAATATAAGATAAAAAAAAATAACAAACTAAATCACATATTGAAGATTTGCTATTAGACTGAGTTTGTTACTTTTTTTTCCTCCATATATATCTTATTAATGGTATATTTAACTATGATTTTTATTGATACATCTGTTCATTGATATAAGGGTTGAGTACCCCTTTACTCAGCAATTTCTATTAATGAATGACATTTTTTACTGTTAAAAAAAATGGTATCTTTGTCATGGAATACCAAAAAAATAAAGAAAAGGATATGACTCTTATATAGGATTTTTTACTCACATAATGTAGTAATATCTTCCGTTACACATTTTAGATGAATGTTACAAGATAAAGAAAGTGAACATCAATGAAAGAATTGGAAGTTTTTATATGTTACTTTTTAGAAAATAAATGGAAACTAAAATGATGCATATAACCTAAAAACTCTCCACAGCTTTTACCAATTAAAAACTGGCGTTAGCTGTAGCGAAATATTTTCATCAACAACTTTAATGATACACACATATATATATATATATATATAACACATTGGTATAATAAAAATCAATAAAGGACATTTTCAAAAATATGATAACACAAAAACTTGTATGAACCCGAGTTCACAGTGAATTCGGATTTATAAATTATCACTTTTATGTGTATACACAATCACTGTTATGTGTATTCACTATCACTGAATAATAATGATACGAGTTCATGTGAACCCTTACCCGTTTGAGCGTTACAGGTTGCAAAATCAATGATGTGAAGGTGCGTTGTTCTCAGCTCAAAACCCTTTCCTTGCGCGAGGTGTGTTTGGAGGAGGATATGATATGGGATGTGCTCTTGAGCTGTCCCTTGATTGAGGATTTGGTGTTGACAGAATGTAAGTCTTTTTCTAAAGTTTAGAGCTTCGTAAATGATACTACTTCCGTCCCAGATCTTTCTTCAAAAAGACCAGGGCACACATATTAAGAAAAGGTTGGAGTATGTGAGTGTGAAGTTAAATAATAAAATATAAAAAATATATTTTATTGACTTTTGTGAGTGTAAATTACTTCCTTTTTAAGGTGTGAAGAAAAAGTTAGGATGTCCCGAAATGGAAAAACAGAAAGAAAGAGTTGGGACGGAGGGAGTAATTATATTGCGGGGAAGAGTAGAATACTGGCGTTGAGTCCTTCCTTCGAGATGGGAAACCAAATTCCGGGGCCGGGGATCAATCTTTTTGAGTTGCATAAGTTGATGACTTTGTTCCTAGAAAAGGTGAAAATCAATAACCAATTTTTCTCTGATTTTTCGTCGAAATTTCCTTGTACGAAAAATCTGGTTGTTCTTTGCTGCTTTGGCTACAAAGAAGTAGATATTTGTAGCTCTACACTTGAGTTCATAAGTTTTGCTCAGAAATCGATCTTGAGGGCATCCTTTGATGTTCCCAGCATCCGTCAACTCTGTTTTGAGGACAGTAAAGCCTTGGCTGGTGTTTAATAAATATTCAAGTGAATGGAAATATGATATAACTGTATGTTGCAAAAGTCCTAGCTATGCATGGTTCAATAATTTGAATAGAATGTTGAAGAATTTAAGCTCGTCAATAATATATCTTGCTCTTGATTTCCTGTGTGGGGGAAAAGAGTTTTGATTTCACAGGGGAGATGTTAACTTTGCCAATGGTGGAGAATTTGACGTTGCATGCATCGTATACAATTTCTGAATCTATTTGGATGGTATATTTTGGAGTTGTCGTCCTATGATCATAATCCAAAACTGGTTGCCCGGACTAGTAGAGCAAGCAAACAAATATTTGTTGTCATTGCTCTTTAAGGTACTTACACGAGAAGGACGTGAATCACGCCCTCATCTGTATGATCTCAAGGAAGTATACCTGATTCACGTCCTTCTCGTGTAAGTACCTTAAAGAGCAATGACAACAAATATCGTTTGCTTGCTATACTATTCCGGGCAACCAGTTTTGGATTATGATCATAGGACGACAACTCCAAAATATACCATCCAAATAGATTCAGAAATTGTATACGACGCATGCAACGTCAAATTCTCCACCATTGGCAAAGTTAACATCTCCCCTGTGAAATCAAAACTCTTTTCCCCCACACAGGAAATCAAGAGCAAGATATATTATTGACGAGCTTAAATTCTTCAACATTCTATTCAAATTATTGAACCATGCATAGCTAGGACTTTTGCAACATACAGTTATATCAGATTCCAATTCACTTGAATTTGTATTAAACACCAGCCAAAGCAGCACGTTACTACCCTCGAAACAAAATCGATGGATATATACTGGAAACATCAAAGGTTGCACTCAACATCGATTTCTGGGCAAAACTTATTAACTCAAGTGTAGAGCTACAAATATCTACTTCTTTGTAGCCAAAGCAGTAAAGAACAATCAATTTTTTCATACAAGGAAATTTCGACGAAAAACCAGAGAAAAAATGGGAACTGATTTTCACCTTCTCCAGAAACAAAGTCCTCAACTTATGCAACTCAAAAAGATTGTTCCCCGGCCCCGGAATTTGGTTTTCCATCTCAAATGAAGGACTCAACTCCAGCATTCTCCTCTTCCACGCAATATAATTATCATTTACAGAGCTCTGAACTTTAGAAAAAGACTTACATTCTGTCAACACCAAATCCTCAATCAAGGGACAGCTCAAGAGCACATCCCATATCATATCCTCCTCCAACCACACCCCGCGCAAGGAAAGGGTTTTGATCCGAGAACAACGCACCTTCACATCATCGATTTTGCAACCCGGAATGCTCTGCTGGCTAAGGGTTCACATGAACTCATATCACTGTTATGTATAATCATTATCACTGTTATTCAGTGATGGTGTATATACATAACAGTGCTAGTGTATACAAATAACAGTGAAAATTGATAAACCAAATTTACAGTAAACTCGGGTTCATACAAGTTTTTATGTTATCATATTTTTGAAAATGTCCTTTATTTATTTTTATTATACAAATTTGTTATATATGTATCATTAAAGTTGTTGATGAAAATATTTCGCTACATCTAACGCCAGTTTATAATTGCTAAAAGTTGTGGAGAGTTTTTAGGTTATATGCATCATTTTAGTTTCCATTTATTTTCTAAAAAATAACATATAAAAACTTTCAATTCTTTCGTTGATGTTCACTTTCTTTATCTTGTAACATTTATCTAAAAGGTGTAACGGAAGATATTACTACATTATGTAAGTAGAAAATCCTATATAAGAATATTTATATCCTTTCTTTATTTTTTTGGTATTCCATGGCAAAGATACCATTTATAAGATATATATGGTGGAAAAAAAGTAACAAACTCAGGCTAATAGCAAGTCTTCAATATGTGATTTAGTCGGTTATTTTTTTATCTTATACTCCCTCCGTTCCGCTTTAAGTTGCTCGTTGCTTTTGGACACACGAATTAAGATAAAAGTGAAAAGGTATAAGTGATATGATAGAAAAAGTGAAAAAGTATAAGTAATGTGATAGAAAAAGTGAAAAAATATAAGCGATGTAATGGAGAAAAGTGAAAAAGTAATGAAAATAGTGTAAAAAGTAGTGAAAATAATAATAAAAAAGTGAATAGTAGTTTCCAAGAAAAAGTAAAAAAACAATGAGCAACATATAGTGGGACGGACGAAAATGGCAACATGAGCAATTTATAGTGGGACGAAGGGAGTATTTCGTTACCCATACGTTTAACTCTTTTTTGAATTCCATTTCATATCTTGTGTAAAAGAATGTGTCATGCAAAACTTTCTCAAATATGAAATATATTGTAAAAGTATAAATAGCACAATAAAAGAAAATCCATTATACCCTATTGAAAAATAAAAGACATTAAACTTATAAGAATAAAATGCCAATTAGATTGTACGAATTAAGAATACAAAGGTTCATATTTAATTTCATGAGACAAGATGGAACATAATGAATCAACAAAATTAAAACTTTGATCATATGCATATATGTAGAAGACCTCCAGTCCCACATAAATTGGAAGCATGTTTTTCGTTCATGCATCGGCACCATGCTGTTGCTAGCTTTGAAAGACCTTTAACAAAGTATACAAATTTGAGATCATACACCATAAGAGCGTACTTCACGTCCTTCTCGTTTAAGTATCTAAAAGAACAATGCTATTCGTTTACTTGCTCTACTACGTACGTACTCTGGACAACCAATATATTGGACTCAAGTGCATAAGATGCACTTGAATTTTGATTTTAATTTTGACTTTTTCAATTAAAATATAAAATTTGGAGTATTCTTAATTACTACTTAGCGTAATTTACTTGAGATATTGTAGATTATCATTTTGGATCAATATTGTTGATTAACACTCGTGATATTATCAATTGTTACTTGGGCTATTACTGTTTAATGATTGGGGTGTTTTATTTCACAATATGCAAATACAAACTAATTTGTTTGTCCTTTGGAATTAATTTTAAATTTAAGTGTATGTTTGTCCTTTGGAATTAATTTTAAATTCAAGTGTATGTCATGCATTTAAGTGTACACAAAAACCACTCTATTAAGATATGTGCACGTACTAAATCTATCTTTTTGTATTTTTAATGTATCGATTTTTTATTAAATCAATTGGTCTAAATTATTTTAAGAATAATCTTTGGATCACCTGACAATGTGGTTTAACCACCCAAATATGGAAATTATATCGATTAGAACATTATGAAATTTACGTATCTCAAGATGTATTATTATAAGATATTTTTTTATTAAAACATAATGACTGTATTACATTTGAAATAATCGCATGTTTATCGATAAATACAAATTTATATGCTGATCGTGAATATGATAATGATACATAAGAGATTTTTATTTTAATTATTTTGTTTTAAATTTTTTGTGTGTATTTTCATATTCGCGATGGAAGAAATAATCATTAATTAATGCTACTCTTTCATAATATATATGATTCAATTAATTAATTAAACACTAACTTTAAAGATACTTTGGGATAGTTTTGTACAGAAGTTAGAGAAAATTGCTTAAATGAAAAACAAAAACATGTATGATCTCGAAGAAGTCACCTTCCATCATAGGCAGAAATAATTTGAGTTTTCCTTAGGTTGAATCCTTCTCATTTATACGGAATACTTCCTTGAGATCATATAGATAATTACTAGTGTGCAAGTGTCTTAAAGAGCAACACTAGCAAATCTTCATTTGCTTGCTCTACTATTTCCGGTAACCCGTCTAGGACGACAACTCCAAAATATACCATTTAGACTCGGTGCCTCTTTGTGAAGGTCACACGCATTTCAAAAATGAAAAATATTAAAATAATAGAAAAGCTTATTTTGTTTCATGACCCAAATCTACCACAACCCATGTCAAGTGGAATAAAATATGACACATGGCACATTTTTATTGGTTGTTATAATTTTTTTTAAATATAATTAGATTTGTATATATGGATAGATAGTAAAAATAAATAAAAATATATCAAAATTTGTAAAATAAAATTCTCTATAAATAGAGTCTTATATTGACATATTTTAAAACACAAACCAAATCTCTATATTTTCTCTTTTAATATTTTCATCCTAATTTCTATCATTTTTTGTTATAGATCCAAATAATCCAAATTATTTTTTATTATTGTATTGTAAGACTTAATTGAGGAACTAATTTATTATTGTATTAGAATTTATTTTAAGAGTGTAAAATTAAATTTGTTAATATAAATAAATATTAAAGAATTTAATAATATGCTATATTATTTAAAAAAGAATTATTATTTAGGTTGGGTTATTGATAAAATGTAGAAAAAATAAAAGTTAGATTGGGTTAGAGATTGTATATGTGGATGAGAGAGAAATGAATATAATATTAGAAGGTTGGGATGAGAGGGGTTATTGATAAATGTAGTCTCAAAAGAGGTAGAAATTGTATATGGCTACTGTATCACTGGTGATGGTTATGGGTATGGCCCTGTGCACATGCAGATTGACAACGACGTGAAGTGGTGGATCCGGCGACTCAAATAGGGGCGGAGACGCGCGACAGTTTCAATCTCCAGCAGCAATCGGCGACAAGGCTTTTGGTAAAGAGAACTGGCGGCAGGCTGTTGCAGTTTCCAGATTTCAGCGGTGGAGGCGACGAAGAAGTAGCGGATTTTTCAGATTGCAGCGGCACACGTGCGATTTGGGCAGAGTTCTGACGCAATTTTTATCATCCTCAACAATAAGCATCAGCCAGTAGACGAAGGGACCTATCTTCGCGTCGAGAAGCCGGCGATTGGGAGATATGCAGAATTTGTGCCATTACACAGCAATGAGTTTCGCATCAAGAAGTAATCTCACAAAGTTTCGATATCAAAATCAGCTAATGCATTAGTGTTGAAGGCTGCGAATCAAGAAGACTCTAATCCATGTAATTGTGAGCATCTGCCAACACTTGGACGACACATCATCATGAGCAAGACTGGATGGGGTGGCCCTTTATCATTTGCTGGCGAGTTTCACTTCAATGAAGGCTATTAAGAGTGGACTGAAGACGTTCTAAACCGCTGCAGAAAGACTCTTCAAGATGCCAGAATCTACGATGTTGTCTTCGCGTCGCTGTTCACCTACGACTGCAACTCAGAGTTGATCAAGGCCTTTTGCGAGGGGTGGTACCCTGCAATCAACACTTTGCTGACGAGCATTGGAGAGATGTTCATCTCGCTTTGGAATATGCATGACTGGATGAATCTTCTACTTGACAGGCTACCTATTTGACAAGATGGTGCCGGAAGAGAAAGAGTTACTTAACAGAACTCCAGATGATCTCTACATTCCGCAAAGTTGCCAATACCCTATTGCATGCTTATCACCTTCTTCGAGGAAGCACATCAGAGGGCAAGGTATCCATTTCCTAGTGGATAGGATTCTGGTCAGTCAAGCTATTGAAGTATCACAAGCCACCTGTTCGAGTTGAGAAGAAGAAGATATCTCGTTCAAAGCTGACTTACAATCCTACCGGTGATCTGAGCGGACACAAGACATGGACTTCTTCCTAGCTATTGTCATTCCAGAAGCTGGGTCTTCAGCGATGGAGATAGGAAGAGACATATTTGGATGCCTTCCTTGTTTGCTGGCTCTGCACAATATCTTGCCCAATGAAGGCGGCCAAATATATCTCTTCTTGTCTCCATTGCTGAAGACCCAACTTCGGAAATGACAGCAGCTCAAAAGAAGTTCATGTCTTGTGCTCGCTCAGATCGCCGGTAAAGTTGTAGTTAACTTTGAATGAAATGTATTCTTATTTTCAACTCGAACAGGTGGCTTGTGATACTTCAAAGGCTTGACTGACCAAAATTCTATCCACTGGAAAATGGATACCTTGCCCTCTAATGTGCTTCCTCGAAGAAGGTATTCGTGCAATAAGTATTGACAACTCTACGGAACGTAGGGATCATCTGAAATTTTGTCAAGTAATTTTTTATCGTCCACACGACCTCGTCGAACAAGTAGTCTGTCAAAGGAAGGTCCATCCAATCATGCATATGCCAAAGCAAGATGGACATCCCTCCAATGCTTGTCAACAAAGTATTGGTTAAAGGACACCACGCCTCGCAGAAGGTCTTAATCAACTCTGAGTTGGAGTCGTAAATGAACAGCGACGCGAAGACAGCATCGTAGATTCTGGCATTTTGAATAATCTTTCTACAGCGGCTTAGAACGTCTTCATTCAACTCCCAATAACCTTCATTGAAGTGGAACTCACCAGCAAATGATAAAGGGCACCCATCCAGTCTTGCCCGTGATGATGCGTTGTCCAAGTGTTGGCAGAGGCTCTACATTGATGGTCTTCATGATTCGCAGCTTTCAAGACTAATGCATTAGCTGATTTGAATACTGAAACCTTTTGAGACAACTCCTTGATGCGGAACTCGTTGCTAGTTAAAGGCACTAGGTCAGCATACTTGCCAATTGTCGGCTTTTCAAAACAAAGATAGATCTCTCAGTCCATTGGCTGATGCTCGTTGTTGAGAATAATCAGGTGGCTGACTCCAGATGAAAACTTGGAGGTTTTAAAATGAACCATGTTGAGAATAGAAACAAAAAGAGCTGCAAAACAATGGAAATGATAGTTAACTCATTGGTAAAAGTGAGGGCAAAATCATATTTAAATAATTTAAATGAACTAGAAATATAATTTCTAAAAGCCTATGATTATTTAAGTTTGTTGGGCTAATTAAATACTTAAAGAGAATTCAATTTTAAGTGTTTAAATTCCTTTATTTAATTTAAGTGCAATTTATGATTTTTAAGTCCAAAAGCCAATTCCATAATTTTAAATCCAGTGAATTTGCTATTCACGAGGAACCCCAAATTGAGAAGCTCATGTTCCAACTTCATCTTCTTCACATCATGATTCCAATTTTCAAGAAGAATCTCACCGTGGTCAAACTCCATTTCGGCCGCAAACCACGCCAGAAGCCGTCAAGCGCCACTGGAAATTGAACCAGTGCCTCAGTTATGCCCCGAAGTTCCGATCTCAGCCAGAAAATTGTGTATAAAGACGCCGGATTACAGCGCTCGTTACCCACGTGCACACGTCCAGCCCTCGCACGTGGCAAACCCAGCGCCGCGGTAAGAGGTGCCTGGAAAAATCGCATCGGATTATGGCCGAAATTCTGAGATACTGTACACGGACGTTGACTGCAGAAAGCTGTCATGTTCTAGTAGCTGTTCACCCAGACCATCATCGAAAATCGTCTTGCTGTTCAGATCCTGTTCCTATTTATGCAGTCCACAAAGTGATTAAAATGTTGGTATATAATAACAGAAACAACGATACACACATACATATATATATATATATATATTTATGTAAGGAAGTAGAGAGCATATAATCAAATCTTGATTGCAAAGAAAGTTGCAACTTATTGGATTAAAAAAAGGTATCTGATTGATATCATTAAAAATAATATACGCTTGTCATCAAGAAAGGTATTCCTAAACTTACACCCTTCCCCCACCACACACAAATCCTCTATTCCACTTCTTTTCTTTGTAAAAAACATCATCCAGAGACTCTTACTATGACTAAAAGTGTACAACACATCATTTACTAATCAAAGTGAAAATGGTTAAAGCTATAATAATATAACTCTATTTACATCAGTCATTGGATAAAAGTAACAAGTGTCCTTTTTTCACTTCTACTGTGAAGAAAGAACCACAAAAAAAACACCAGAAAAAAATAGATTAACAAACAATCAACAAACTCATTAACACAGAAATTTTAGCTAAACCTCAAACCATATTATTAATTAAGAAAATGAAAAAGGCTCGTCAATTGATTACCTCACTTCCAACTGCAGTATATAAACCATTAAACTCAAGTCCAATACAACCATTTCCAGCTATGGCGATCTAATCTGTAACAAAATTTAAGCACATGAACGCAGGTGATTACAGTCTTCCCTGCAGATTAGAGATGACAAGATACATCAGAAAATGCTACAAACCAAAGGAAGGTGGGAGAACATGCACTAACGACTAAAGATATACATGTAGATATACACGTAGAGAACATAAAATCATCAACTTCAGCTAACTCATTGTGTCACATTCAAAGTAACATGCAATTTTTAGCTATACTCTATATGCAAAAGATCACTACCTATCTGAATTGAAAGCAGAGTTTCTAAGAGAAGTTTCAAATTACACCTAGATTAATGTCAATTACAAATTTGAATCACAAGAATGATTTGTTGCTCAAAATAAATGAATTGCTATTGAAATTTTATTTTTTTATAAAATCATCAACCAACCTTATATGACACAATGGGGTTGTTGTACTCTGCCAAATCTACATCAGCTCGATTTCTGCAGACCAAGTTAGTACAGTGGTAGAGCAGGGCTTCATGAAATTTATCCTTTTACATATTATTTTTGACCATCTTATTTGTTTTTGAATACTCTGTTATATCATATACTCATTTATTTTTTGACATCTCCATTGTAAAATCATGATATCTATTCCACTTAATACCCAGACTATTAAAAACAAAATTACTTTAATATTTAATACTATTATCTAATCAATTCAAGACCTGCCCGATTAAATGATTTTTCAAACTTCTCCAAGTACATATTTTAGTGTAAAAGTGTAATTTTATTCCATATTCACATAACAATATGCCAGGAAACTATGAGAAGCATAGTCATAATATCTAATCTAATTGTTCAGAAAACCCTTTGTCCAAATTCGGCTAGAAAATATCTAAAAATCTTGAATTGTTGTTCTTTTCAAGCATTTTATCAAACAGCTTGTTTACCAAATCTTGATAAGAAAGAGAAAAATTCTGCTAACCTTCAATTATCAATGTTAAAATCAGATTACGGCAGCAGCGGTGATTAGAATGGCAGCAATTGGTCTTTCACCTCTGATTAGAATGACAGTTGATCGTTACAAGCGGTGAAGATAGATAGATAGATAAAAATACAGAATATTCTGACAGTGAAAGAATACCTTGATCGTTACCAGCAGTGAAGAGGATGGAACCGGTGTCGTCTCCGATGAGGCACTCAGTAATGCGGGTGTTCCGGAGGTGGGGCGAGGCGGCGGCACCCTTCTCCTTCAATCCCTACACGCACGGGTTCTCCTTCAATCCCTGGTTGTGATTTCTTCCTGGAGGCGGCCGCCTGGATGTGGAGGCGGAGGCGGAGGCGGCTGGTGGTGGAGGTAAAGTAACACATAAGATTACCCCGATAAAATCTTCTCTACTGGTGAATAAGATGCACTAGTTCTGCAAAATTTCTCCCTTGATTCCTTACTAGTAATAGACAAATGAGATTGATATCAAAAGATTTTCTTTTATAAAAGTCGATCAAAAAGAATTTGAAAGGAAATTTTCTTAATTGATTTGCGGTGAAATTGGAAGAAAGAAATTTACAGATGATTTGCTGCGAAGATTGGAAAGAAAATTTTGGAGAATGGTAAATTTCCAAAAAAATAATAATAACAATATTCCTTTTTTTGGGCTTAAGTAAAAAAAATTTCCAATTGGGCCAATATTGATGTAGTTGTGTTAAAAAAATGAATTGAGCTCAAACAAAAGGAAGACAAAATAAGGCTTTAAGAAAAAAAGATGAAGCCCAATTTGATATCATTCAAATATTTTTTTGGATCAAAAGCTTGCCTAAAATTTTTTTATCGGACTGGCCCACATGGATACACTCCTCCAAAAGTTCAAGTTCAAATGAGAATTTCAAATTTCGTGCTTAATTCACTCCTAGTCCAGAAATTATCGTGAACAAAGCACGACGGGCATTCGTAAGTAAATAAATTTTGAACCTAATTAAATCATGACACGTGTATGAATTAAAATAACATCAACACATATTACACATTTTAGTTTAGAGAATTTTATCAAATTAATTCTCTAATTAAATAGTCAAATAGTATTTATTGTACACGATACAAATCGTTATTAAATTACGAGTCTCCTGGCACTCGCATGCAGCAATAAATACTTGATTTGTCGTATTTATTCAAAATCATAAATTTTTCGTATAAATAAAAAGATAATCAATACAGAATACTTCCTTGAGATCATACAGATAAGGGCATACTACTCATGTAAGTTTCTTAGAGAGCAACACTAGCAAATCTTCATTTGCTTGCTCTACTATTCCAGGTAACCCGTGTAGGATTATATGTACATGACGACAACTCCAAAATATACCATTCAAAAGAGCTAGAAATTGTACATGACTTATACAACGTTAAATTCTGCACTATAGAAAAAACATCCAATTTTCCATGTGAAATCAAATTTTTTTCCCCACACTGAAAATCAAGAGAAAAGTAAATTGTTAACAAGCTTAAATTTGTCAACAATTTGCTCATTTGGGTGGTATGAAATGTTTATTCCAAATTTATCGCCCTAATTAAGTTGATAACACTTTCTATACTTCATGAGGTTGGTGAGTGGGACACGAGAGAGAAATTATACAGTAAAATCTCGTTAAATTAATACTCGATAAATTAATAACCTCGCTAAAAGCCTAAAACTAATAATTTGTCCGGTTCCAAGTTGGGACCAGTAAAAATTTGGGACTCAATCAATAAAATTATAAAATAATAATTTTTTTGAGATCCTAGTGTATATATATTGATCCGACGAAACTATAAATTAATAATTATTTAAAATAATATATATATATATATTTGTATTTTTCAAAACCAATTAATTTAAACAAGTCATTCCAACTTCCACGCGAGTTTGTGTTCATGGAATTCTACTATACATTTGTATTTTAATTTAATTTTCATCAATAACTATGCATGTATACTTAAAGTTATTTAGGCTCCATTTGGATGGATGGATTTGAAAATGAATGGATTTAAAAAAAAATACATGTAAAAAACATACATTTTAATTTAAAAATTATAAAGAGATGACAGAGGAGAGAAAAAGTAAGGAAAATGAGAAATAAAAAGGGGTAGAAAGGGGGATTTCAAATGACATGCGTTTGAAGAGAATTTAGAATTTCTCCATTTTAAACATAAAATTGAATCTAAAATATTTGTAAATTCATGGGGAGGGTGGTTATTTGTATTTGAACTCCATGGATTTCAAATCCACCCAACCAAATGGAGGCTCAAAGAATTTGGAACTTTGAAGGTCAACTGTGCATATACGTTAAAACCTCTTTAAATTAATAAATTATTAATTTATCGATATAATAATATCTCTATAAATTAATTAATAAAAACCTCCGATCTCAACATTATTAATATATAGAGGTTTTACTGTATACTAATTTTCTGAAGATACATAATTTTGTGGTAGATCAGAATATGCCTGGTCTGCATGATCTCGAGGAAGTAAATTTGAAACATTTAAAAGATAGTAATATTGAGTGGCGACCCCTAACTTGCTGGAAGACATAGTATTGTTAAACTAATGTTTCATCTACTAAAAAAATAATCAAAAACTTCGTTTCCATCTGAGATGGCAGTGAAGTCTACGTTGAGTTTCCATGATTGAATTATTATCATTTATGTCAAATAAACTTGATATTTGTCGTGTTGATAAGTCTGCACTACTAGGGAATTTATTTAATCTTAGTTTATGAAAATGCCTTTTTTTTAAAAAAAAATTATGAAAATTGTACCACTACCATCTAACACCAGCTTTAATTGATGTTCATTTTCTTTATCTTACAACATCTACTAAATAAAATATGTAAGAACTTGGCTTCCATGTTAGATGGGCAGTGGAGCCCAAATTGAAATGATATTGAGTTTCCCTCCCTAGAATTCTTTTCTTTTATGTCATATGAACTTCATATTTGCACTCTTTTGGAATTTATTCAATCATAGTTATGAAAATGCTTTTTTTTTTTTATATACAAATGTGTTATGTGTGTTTAAAATTGTACATTGATGAGAATTGTACGTACCACTATTACCAGTACATATTTAATTGGTAAAAGCTAGCCTATAGAGTTTGAGTATGACTTGTGTGCATGCGAGTGCATAGTATGCACTAGCTATTTTACTATTTCACTTTTTTTTATTTCCAATCGATCGCTTCCCAGACTCCGGCCGCCATTTCTGTTGCTTTTCCCTCCTCAGGTTTCTGGATAACCGCTGCAACCCGAAATTGTAAAGCTCAAGACAAAACCATTCCCAAAACGACGCTCTTCCAGAGTCGCAAAAAATGTATCACCAACTCCCACCTTCATTCCCTCCTCACCTACCACGCCTTCAGTTCCTCTGAAGAAGGTTCAATGTTTATTCGTATTCTGGTTTTATTTATTTGAATTGGTGTTCAGTGATTTTTTAGGATTTCTATGTTGGGTTTGGAGGGTTTGTGTTCACCGGCAATGCATTTCTTTTGTTTTAATTGTTGCTTTTATGTGATAGGTTTTGGTGCCAATTGGGTTTGGGACAGAAGAGATGGAAGCGGTGATAATGGTTGATGTTCTGCGCCGAGCGGGAGCCCACGTAACGGTGGCTTCGGTGGAGGAGGAGCTGGAGGTGGAGGCTGCCGGAGGCACCAAGCTATGAGTAAAATATAATACAGCAAAGAATAAAATATAATACCTCAATGTTGCAATTGGTAAGCAATAATAAATTAATAAGGGGTGTATTAAATTAGTATTGTCTATATGTATAAAAATGTAAAACTTGCTTGGTAGACCTTAAAATAAACGGTGTTACAAATTTTTAAATTTGCTTGGTAGGTGTTACAAAACACTGTAGAAGGCATATAAAAGTGTCTGATGTGGATCGTGGAACAAGAATTGTTGCTGTGAACAGTGCTCTGGAGGTAATAAGGGCGCTTATATTACCAGGTCGAAGTAATAAATTCCGGATCCTGCTTAATATTAGCATGTCTACCAAGCAGGATTACATGAGTAATATAGGTGGTAATATGAGCTTATATTGCCTACCAATTGGAGGAGTAAAATATAATACCCCAAGAATAAAATATAATAGAGTTTGAATCAAAATTCATCCCATAACTATTTAACAAAATAGATTTAGTCCCAAAATTAACTTTTTATCAGATTTAGTCCCAAATTTTCAAATAAGGTCCAATTTTAGTCCCAAAATTAACTTTTTATTAGATTTAGTCCCAAATTTTTTTATAAGGTCTAATTTTAGTCCCAAATTAAAGGTAAAAAGTGAAATAATATTAGATTTTATGAAAATTTTATATTATTTATATTATTTCATTAATTTTTTGTATTTATATTATTTCATTAATTTCATTAATTTTTATATTATTTTTATATTAGTTTTTATTAATTTTCATTAATTTCGTTAGTTTTTATGTATTTATATTATTTTGTATTTTAGATTTTACGAGTTTGTATTTATATTATTTTATTAATTTTTATATTAGTTTTATAAAAAGTGTATTTATATTATTTCATTAATTTTTTGCTAATCGAATTATTTTTACATATATTATGATTTTTTATATTCATTTGTCACCTTTTATTTGAGACTAAAATTGGACCTTATCAAAAAATTTGAGACTAAATCTAATAAAAAGTTAATTTTGGGATTAAAATTGGACCTTACAAGAAAATTTGGGACTAAATCTAATAAAAAGTTAATTTTGGGACTAAAATTGGACCTTATTAAAAAATTTGGGACTAAATCTAATGAAATGTTAATTTTGGGACTAAATCTATTTTGTCAAATAGTTATGGGACGAATTGTGATTCAAACTCAAATATAATACCCCAATAACAACTAATAAATACCCCCACAACAAATTTTTTTCTTACCCTATGAGTAAAATATAATACCCCAAGAATAAAATATAATACCCCAAGAATGAAATATAATACCCCAATAACAACTAATAAATACCTCTGACAACAAATTTCTTTCTTACCCTATGAGTAAAATATAATACCCCAAGAGTAAAATATAATACTTCAAGAATAAAATATAATACCCCAATAACAACTAATTTATGAAATGGAATACATGATTATTCATGAGTAACTTTTCGAAACATCAAGAGCCACGGCAACTTTTAATTAAAAATAATTCAGCCAAACTTTGCTTTTGATAAAAAATATTAATTGTATAGTAAAATAACACTAATATTGTTTATCCTAAGAAATTCTCCTTACGAATTAATACCTGTTTGAATTATGTAATTTGAAGCTTATTATTTCAGAATGAGTACACTGAGTATTTATACAGATGGTGTGGCTCTTTGGGTTAACCAAGAGCTGAAGAAACTAACTAACAGTTTCTTGTTATAACTAATTTATGTTATAGCTAATTAACTAACTAAGAGATGCAAGGCTAACGTGTTTGCATGACTATTGCTGCATGCTTGTGTTTACTAACTAAGAATAGTTTAATATGCTCCAAAGAGGGAAGTTCTTAGCCATGATCAGTCAGTTGAAGCTTTTTGCATAGGAGTGTGAATCTGGAGGGAGAAAGAGGCTTGGTAAAGACATCCGCAGGTTGATCACTTGTAGGAACAAAACGGACATCCAGTAGTTTAGCCTGGACTTTCTCTCTGATAAAGTGAACATCCACTTCAATATGTTTGGTTCTTGAGTGGAATGCCGGACTAAATGCAAGAGTGATTGCACCTTGATTGTCACACCATAGGATAGAGGAAGAGGAGAGCGGAAGCATGAGTTCATTGCATAAAGAGATGATCCACAACAGTTCTTGAGTAGCCACAGCAAGAGCCCTATACTCGGCTTCAGTACTACTTCTGGCCACAACAGTCTGTTTTCTAGAGCACCAAGAGAGTAGATTACCTCCAAGAGTAATGCAATAGCCACTGGTGCTCCTCCGGTCATCAATGCATGAAGCATAATCAGCATCAGTGTACCCTTCTAACCTGAAATCAGAAATTGGTAAGAAAGAAATACCATTATTGAGAGTACCTTTGAGATACCTTAGGACCCTTTTACAAGCAGACCAATGGTTGAGTGTTGGAGTATGAAGAAACTGAGATAGTTTGTTAACAGAATAGGATATGTCAGGCCTTGTGATGGTTAGATATTGCAGGGCACCAACAATACTCCTATATAGAGATGGATCATGAAAAGGGGGACTATCTTTAGAGGATAATTTGAGACTTGGACAAGATGGAGTTGGACAAGGTTTGCAGTGAGTAAGATGAGCCTTGAGAAGAATGTCATGAGCATACTTGGACTGAGATAAGATAATTGACTGTGGAGAGACAACTGCTTCAATACCCAAGAAGTAATTAACCTCCCCAAGATGTTTTAAGGAAAATTTGTTGTGAAGATCAGTGATAAGATGTTTGACAGTAGTAGGATCATCTCCAGTTATAAGTATGTCATCCACATAAACCAAAATGAGAGTAAGACTTCCATGTGAGGATCTGAAGAACAAGCAATGATCTGAAGATGAGTGTGCAAAGCCTTGAGACAGGAGGAAAACTTTCAATGTATCATACCAGGCCTTGGGTGCCTGTTTTAAACCATAAAGTGCTTTGATTAACTTGCAGACATGAGTGGGATGATTGGAGTCAACAAAACCCTCAGACTGTTGGATGTAAACAGTCTCATGTAGATCACCTTTCAAGAAGGCATTATTGATGTCCACTTGCTGAATGGACCACTGCTTTGTGATGGCAAGAGAAAATACCAATCTCAAAGTAATAGGCTTGACCACAGGACTGAATGTGTGTAAGTAATCAACACCTGCATTCTGCTGAAAACCTTTTGCCACAAGTCTGGCTTTATACCTTTCAATTGATCCATCCTTGCAGTATTTGATCCTAAAAATCCATTTGGTAGAGATAATATTCAAGTCTTCAGAAAATGGTACCAAAGACCAGGTATTGTTCTGCATTAAAGCATCATATTCCAATTGCATAGCCTTCTTCCAGTGAGGTTGTAAAAGTGCCTCAGAAACTGAGTGTGGTTCAGAAGAAAGAGGAATGGTGGAGTCTGAAATATAGGCCTTAGGTTTGAATATGCCAGATTTGGATCTTGTTTGCATGGGATGATGATTGGCAGAAGTAACAGGAGGAGAAGATGTTAACTCATGTGAATGAGAATCTGATGAAGGAGAGATAGCAGGAAGGCAAGGTGACTGAGAAGAGATTGATTGCAATTGTGCTAGTTCATTGGAAGAATAATCAGAATTATGTAATGGGGAGTAAGTAGATGGAAATGGGAGTATAGGAGAGGAGGTTGAATGAACAGGTTCAGAATGAGAAAAATCAGGAGGATTAAACTTTGGAAGGGATGTATTTTGTGTATGAACAGGAGGAGATGAATTATTTGTGAAGTAAGAATCACCAGGAAAGTTAGATTCATTGAAATCCACAGTTGGAGTAATGAATAGTTTCCCTGAAGAGTGAAGACATAAGTATCCTTTGTGAGAGGAGCTGTATCCTAAGAAGATACATTTTGCTGATCTGAACTGGAGCTTGGTGTTGTTATAAGGCCTCAGAAATGGGTAACAGGAGCAACCAAAAACTCTGAGCAGTGAGTAGTTTGGGGCATTATGATATAAAGTATGATATGGTGTGGAGTTGTGAAGTATAGGCGTAGGTAATAGATTTAAGAGATGAGAGGCTGTGTGGAAGGCATGCCACCAAAACTGAAAAGGCAATTTACTCCTTGCAAGCATAGCAAGTCCCAATTCTGTTATATGCTGATGCTTTCTCTCTACTAAGCCATTTTGGGCATATGTGTATGCACATGAAAATCTGACATCAACTCCAAGAGTTTGTAGTTTGGTAATAAGAGGTAAAAACTCTCTTCCCTGATCACATTGTACAGCTTTGAGAGAAACCCCAAATTGTTTTTCTATTGCAATTATAAAGCTGGAAAAGGCCCTCAACATATCAGATTTGACAGTTAAAGGAAATATCCAATTATATCTAGTGAAATCATCCACCACACACAGATAATACTTGAATCCATCAGTAGAAGTAACAGATGCTGGTCCCCAAACATCTAAATGCACAAGATAAAAAAAAGCCTTTGAATGATGAACAACAGGATTAAAGGATTTCTGATGCATTTTTCCCAGCCTACAGTCTTCACAAAACAGGTCTGATGAACATGAGATGTGTAGTGTTTTCATGACTTGTTTCAATACACTATTACAAGGATGACCTAGTCTGTAGTGCCACGGACTACAATCTTTATTCAAAGCTGAAGAAAGTGAATTACACAGAAAAGTATTATTAGAAACTGATCCAGGAGTGCAGATGGAGTGAAGATCCAGCTGATAGAGTCCTTGCTTAAGTGTTCCTTTCAGTGGTGTTTGGTGGGTTGCCAGATCCTTGACAACACAATAATCAGAGTAAAACTCAATAACTGCATTGTTATCTTTTAAGAAGTGAGATATGTTTATCAAGTTCTTGGATATAGTGGGCACATGAAGAACATGGTTTAAGTCCAGAACAACAGGATGATGTAGACTAGCAATTTTCATAGTACCAACATTTTTAATAGATGCAGACATACCATTTCCAACAGTGAGAGTTGAAGTACCTTGATAGGGGGAATGGAGATGGAGATTGTCTAGTTGAGATGTTACATGATGAGTAGCTCCAGAATCAATGAACCACTCATTGCTAGAAGGTTGTGAGACAGAAAGTTGCTGATTAGGAAAATACTGAGTACCAGAATTGATAAAGTGAACCTGATTCCCAGTTGAGTGAGAGATATTGGTATGATTTCCAGCATTTTGTCAAGTAGCATGATTTCCAGAAGTAGTTTGAGCAAAATGTGATTGAAACTTAGGAGCATAACTTGCTTGATCAATGCCTTGAAATGAAGTATCAAACCGTTTGTAACATTTTGTAGAAACATGGTTATTTATACCACAAAGTTGACACACAACCCTTGCTTTTGAATTCCATTTAGACTTTCCTTTGAATTTACCATTGGAAGAAGAACCAGAGCCTTTAAAATCCTTGGTAACATAATGAGGAGAAGGATTAGGCATAGCAACATTAGTAACAGTAGCATGCTGAGTAATTCTCATTTCAAAAGTGTGTAGAATAGCCTGAATTTCGGTGAGGGTAGGAAACTCTTTCCTAGTTGTTAGGCTGACAACCACAGCGTCATATTCGGAACCAAGACCAGATAGTATATACAGAATTAGGTCCTCATCACTAAGTATATGACCAGCAGCACACAAATCATCAGCTAGATTTCTCATTTTAAGGATGTATTCATTAATAGAAAGTGAACCTTTCTTAAGAGTTTGGAGTTGAAATCTCATATTCATAATACGAGCCTTTAATTGTATCTGAAATAGCTCATCAAAGACATTCCATACCTGAAAGGAATGTGTACAGCGGCTGACATAGCCAAGCATTCCTTCAGAGACTGAACTGAGTAACCAACTGAGAAGATATTGGTCTCGACGGATCTAAGTAGTATACTCTGTAGCAGCTGAAGATGTACCAGTATGTATAACATTGGAATCAGGAGCAGAAGATCTCAGGAGAATATCTTCATAGCCGTGACCTCACACAGTAGCTAGAACCTGAGACTTCCACTAGGTATAGTTAGTGCGATCCAATCGGATGGTAAGAGTAATAAAGGAAGGAGCAGATTGATTGTTGGTTGTTGAGAGAGGATTTGCAGTTGCAAGAGTATTCATGATATGAAAGTTTGAAGATAAGAAGGATATTAGATGAAGATAAGAAGAATATCAGATGAAGATTTGAAGATTGGCGGTTAAAAGATGAAGAAGAGCAGGATATTAGAAGAAAACTTGAAGATTAACTATGAATCTGTGGAAGAAGATATGAAGATTAACTATGACTCAGATGCAGAATCGAAGAGGAGAGAAAAAGAAGAAAAAGAAACCACTCAAACCAATGGAGAGCTTGTAACCGACTCGAAAGATACCATGTTTGAATTATGTAATTTGAAGCTTATTATTTCAGAATGACTACACTGAGTATTTATACAGATGGTGTGGCTCTTTGGGTTAACCAAGAGCTGAAGAAACTAACTAACAGCTTCTTGTTATAACTAATTTCTGTTATAGCTAATTAACTAACTAAGAGATGCAAGGCTAACGTGTTTGCATGACTATTGCTGCATGCTTGTGTTTACTAACTAAGAATAGTTTAATAATACATGTTATATATATATATATATATATATATATATTTAATTTACAATGACACATAAATACTTATTTTTTTCATTCATTATAATTAATTATATTAAAAATGTACATATATAGGTGTTGGCTCCACTTCCCATCGGATTCGCAGTGTTCATGGTTCACAAATAATACGAATTCTTCATAATTTTATGTATCTTTCTTGCACCAGGTTGTAAAATACAGTATTTGAAAACAACTCATTAATTACTAGCAATTTTCTTGATTAATTACTCGCATGGAACAACTCATTGCTAACAACTAATAAAATATAAGCTGATAATGGAGGTGGATACCCCAAGAACAAATAATAATACCTCAAGAACAAATAATAATACCCGAAGACAAAATAATTAATACCCCAATTATAAAAAAAAACATATAGTGCGGTGTGTAGTGTGTGATTCTGGAAATAACAAATTACAATTAAAATTGAAGCAAAAATGCAAGTACATAGTATGCACTTGCATGCACACAAGTTTTTGCGATAGAGTTTTTAGGTAATGTGGCATTTTAGTTTCCTTTTATTCTTGGGCTATTGCAGAGAATTATTCTTGAATATTAAGGAGTTGTTATATAGGTATTCCAAACTTGTTTAGTACATTGAGATATTAGTGAGTTGTTCTTGAGATATTATCTAAACTTATTCTTGGGGTATTATTTAGAATTGTTTATTGGAATATTACTTAGACTTGTTCTTGGAGTATTACCCAGGGGCGCTTGGTTCAAATTCTTCAATAGTAATGAGAATGAAATTTTATTTTTCTTCTTTACTCTTACATATGTTGAATGAGAGTTTGTGTTCATGGTTGTTACATCATTAGTATTGTTCCAATTTTGGAATAAGTTGACAAAAAAGAAAATTGTTAATTGTCGTATGCAGGATTGATTGAGGAGGATGATTATATGATGAGATAAGTGTAATTAAATGAGGGTAATATTATCTTATTTAGGAGGAAAATCAATGTTATGTACATCATTTTTTTCTCATTATCTACTATATCACTATACATTTATCATCACTCCCATTATCATTGAAGAATTTTCATACCAAGCGCCCCCTCAATTGTTATTCGGGTATTATAAATTGTTCTTTCAATTTTACTCATTTATTTATTATTTATTTATTAATTAATCATTTATAAGATGTTCTTTAGGTATTATAAGATGTTCTTTGAGTATTATTCGTTTATTATTATTTATTTATTATTTTTTCATTTATAAATTGTTCTTTGAATATTATAAATTATTATTTAGGTATTATATATTGTTCTTTGAATATTATAAATTGTTTTTTAGGTATTATAAATTATTCTTTGGGTTTATTCATTTATCAATTATTTATTTATAAATTATTCATTGTATACTACAAATTATTCTTTGGGTATTATTAGGGGTGGACGGTACGGCATACCGAAATTTTTTTCGCCATACCGTTACCGTACCGAAATTTTTTATATCAAAAAATATCATACCGTTGTCATACCTAAAATTTCGGTATATCGAATTTTGATATACCAAAATTTTGATACCAAAAAAAATCATACCGTTTTCATACTATACCGAAATTTTAGGTATAACGAAAATTTTGATTTTTTCTGTATACTATGATATACCGAAATATTTCGATATACCGAAATATTTTTGGTATACCGAAATATTTTTGGTATACCGAA
>JAPKLY010000025.1:271266-294591 GCA_026898435.1 Prunella vulgaris | reverse complement strand
TATACCGAAATATTTTTGGTATACCGAAATATTTTTGGTATACCGAAATATTTCAATATAACGAAAATATTTAGATATATCACGGTATACCGAAATTTCTATATTTACATACCGTTACCGTATCGAAAATTTCGATACGATGCCATACCGTACCGAAAATTTCGGTATATCGAAAATTTCGATAAATTCGATATTTTTCGATATGATAAGTGCGGTATACTTGTATTTTCGATATTTCCTCCACCCCTAGGTATTATAAGATGTTCTTTATGTATTTATAAATTGATCTTTGATTATTAACCGTTTATTAATTATTCATTTATAAATTGTTCTTTAGATATTATAAATTATTTTTTGGGTAATATATTGTTCTTTGAGTATTACTCGTTTATTATTTATTTATTTATTTATTATTCATTTATAAATTGTTCTTTGGATATTATAAATTATTATTTGGGGAGTATTATAAATTGTTCTTTATGTATTATAAATTATTCTTTGGGTTTATTCATTTATCAATTATTCATTTATAAATTGTAATTGAGTATTACTCGTGTATTAATTATTCATTTATAAATTATTCTTTTGGGTATTATAAATTGTTCTTTGAGTATTACTCGTGTATTAATTATTTATTTATTAATTATTCATTTATAAATTGTTCTTTCGATATTATAAATCATTATTTGGGTATTATATTATTCTTTGAGTATTATAAATTGTTTTTAGGTAATATAAATTATTCTTTTGATTTACTCATTTATTAATTATTCATTTATAAACTGTTCTTTAGGTATTATAAATTTCTTTTGGTATTATATATTATTCTTTGAGTATTATATATATATTCTTTGGGTATTATAAATTATCCTTTGGGTTTATTCATTTATTAATTATTTATTTATAAATTATTCTTCGGGTGTTATAAATTATTTTTTAAGTATTATAAAATATTTCTTCGAGTATTATAAATATTTTTTAGGTATTATTTAGACTTGTTCTTGAAGTATTTTAAAATATTTTTTTGAATATTAATGAATTATTTTTTGGTATTAAAAATTATTGCTGGGGGTATTAAACTGGCAAATAGCTCTTTAGCTAACAACTAGATAAGTTTAAAGGTCTCACACAACCAAAGAGAAGATAGAATATAACTTAGTGTATGACCCAAATTCACATGAGATGAAATGAAACAGAGCACAATCAGAGAACCAAATTAGTAGTACTATATTATAATAAAGATCAAGAAACAATAGCAAGTAATTATCAGGTCACAAACATGTCGAAATGGGCATTAAAGAAGAGTACCATCCATATCCAGTCAAGAATCTTTGAAACAGCGGTGTCAATATTACCTAAACACAATTATAGGATATAGGAAACTCAGAAATCTCCGACTACTCGCTGTGATGAGAGAGAGAGCATAACGAGCGACAAAAAAAGTCATTTTGAAAGAAAAATTGATCCGAAAATAGTCAAAATTAAAGAGTGCATACTATACACCCTAGTGCACAGTATACACACTCTATAATTTGTGCTAAACAATCCCATATTAGTAAAAAAGAAATAGCACAAGTAAAATACCTAATAAAAAACATTAAACTTAAGAATAAGATATCAATATATAAGTTAAACACATTAACAATACAAAACCTTATACTATAGTTTCATGAGACAAGATGTAGTAAAATAAATAAACAAAAACAAAACTCTTTTTTTTTTATCTGTAGATGTTGGTAGTTGAAAGTTAGTTCATCAAGTCTCCAAACACTCCAAGAATATCTCCAAGCCAACCTTATATTTCCCTCCTATTTATTTCCAGAGAGAATCAAACCCGGGTCACTCACTTTGATCATATTAATATAGAAGACCTTCGCCCCCAAATCATTTGGAAGCATAATGTTCTGTCATACGCGGCCATAGGCGGATGCTTTAAAATATCCTTTCCAACCAGGTATACTTCCTTGAGATCATACAGATGAGGGCGCAATTCACGTTCTTCTCGCGTAAGTACCTTAAAGAGCAACGACAACAAATAATTGTTTGCTGGCTCTACTATTCCGGGCAACCAGTTTTGGATTATGATCATAGGACGACAACTCCAAAATATACCATCCAAAACAGATTCAGAAACTCTATACGACGCATGCAACGTCAAATTCTCCACCACAGGCAAAGTTAACATCTCCCCTGTGAAATCAAAGCTATCTTCCGCACACAGGAAATCAATAGCAAGATATATTGTTGAGGAGCTTAAGGTCTTTAACATTCTGTTCAAATTATTGAACCATGCATAGCTAGGACTCTTGCAACATACAGTTACATCAGATTCCCATTCACTCGAAACCGTAGTAAACACCAGCCAAGGCAGCACGTTACTGCCGTCGAAACTGAATCGACGGATACTCTTAACATCAAAGGTTGCCCTCAAGATCGGTTTCTGAGCAAAACTTATGAACTCAAGTGTAGGGCTACAAATATCTACTTCTTTGTAGCCAAAGCAGTAAAGAACAACCAGATTTTTCATACAAGGAAATTTCGACGAAAAATCAGAGAAAATTTGGGAACTGATTTTCACCTTCTGTAGGAACAAAGTCCTCAACTTATGCAACTCAAAGGAAGGACTCAGCGCCAGCATTCTCCTCCTCCCGGCGATATAATTACCAATTACGTTGCTCTGAACCTTAGAGAAAGACTTACATTCTCTCAACACCAAATTCTCAATCAAGGGACAGCTCGAGAGGACACCCTGGCCATATCATATCCTCCTCCAACCACACCTCGCTCAAATCAAGGGATTTGAGCCGAGAGCAATGCACCTTCACATCTTCGATTTTGCAGCCCGTAAGGCTCAGCCGGGTAAGGGTTCCGGATCCAAGCACGGCGGCCGAGATACCGCACGACACAGTCGGCGGGCAGAGCCGAAATTGATATCTGTCGCCCCGATCCCGATCGCTTTCGCCATCAAATCATTGGCACGGGCAAAGCCAGCCGTTAATCCTCAGCTTGAAGCTGTGGATTTTCAGGTCCAAGTCAGCGTACCTCTGCAGGGTCCTCTTGGTGTACAGCGCAAAAGGGTTCCTCTCCGGGTTACCAAAGACTTGTTGCCTGAAGTCTGACTGGTCGAAATCTACGCTCGGCCGGGTCAGCCAGGCCGTGCACCAGGATTTGGAGACAGTGCATGGCTGGGCAGCTTCTTTTCCGGTCAGAAAAGACTGAATGTAGTGAATCAGTGGCTCGGGCAGCGAGCTGTCGTCCGCGGCTTTCACGCGTCTAGCCATGGAAGTGATTTTGGGATTTTGATAGGGTGAGGTTTTCGACGAAAAATGCGATTGGCTGCAGTGAAGAATGCGGTGGGCTGGAACACTGCTGTAGCACTGGTTTTATAGTTATGGAGAATCTGAAGCATATATATATTTCAGATGGCCGGGCCCTGAAGAGAGGCAAATATACACGTGTTGAAACGATTTGAAAAAAATAGCAAAGTTTATTTAATATGAATGCACTAACTAAATCAAGATTATCCAGATGCGTGCATCCGGATTTAGGCCATTATGTTTCATTTTGTTAATTGTCCAAATATTTTTTATAAGAACAGGGAAAGGTAAGGGTTGCTCTTTTTCTTATGGAAATCAATAAATTGGCAACTTTTTGGGTAAAAAGTAATTAATGGATGATTTTTGGGTAAGACCAGTCATTAAACCAATTTAATTGAGTGCCTTTTAACCACATATCTATTTAAAAAATTCTGTTATGTAATAAATTTTATAATATGGGGATAATATAATTAGGTGTATTCCATTATATGTTAGACTTGTAAATTGAAATTACAGTGTAAAAAGATATGATATTAGTCAGTGATGCAGAAATCGGTCTAGGCGGCGCCTAGGCTCTAGGCGGCCCCTTGCCGACCCGATTTCTGCAAAATCAGTCCTTCTAGGCGTTTTCAGGTCTAAGCGCCCTCTAGGCGGCCAATTTTGTTTTTTTTACTTTAAAAATTTTTTAAAAAAAGGCAGCCAAAAAGCGCTCGATTACCGATTTTCGACTTCTACAACCTTGATATTAGTAAATATGTACATTTAATGGTATAAGTTTGATACTATGAACAAGTTTTATAGGAGACATACTACTTTATCTGTTTAAGTTATTAATAATCTTACGTATTTTTCATTTTGATCAATACTAAATAAATTTGATACGTCATACGCGAAACCGTCTCACAAGACAATTATCACTACAAGAAAATTTAACTTTAGTAACGGTAAAAACTGTGACGGTAAATATACTGTGCCTGATAAATTTGATTCGGCATACACGAAACTGTCTCACAAGCCGACGATGATACAGATAAATAAGTTAAAAATACAAATCGAGCTATTGGTGAAAGGCAAAATTTTATGTGAGTAATATTCACCATTATAGGACCTGTATACAACATTTATTGGGTTAAATATCAAGTCAAAATATATAATACTTCTGACAACATATATGATATTCCTGATACATATATGTGATACACCAATTTCTTTATGGATATTTATAAGAATTATTCTCTAATACATTTATTGTAGTAATTAGGTAGGGTAGTTCAATTTTTATGGTTCTAATTATTGCTTCTAATGTTTTCATGTATGATATTCCTGGCCACATGTATGATACACCTGATCATATATGTACATAATTTACACACACTACATGTCGAGTGTATGCAGTAATCACTAATATAGATTTACACTTAGAGAGCTCTTATTAGAGCTCTCTAAGTGTAATTGTGTATTAGTGAATTGTTGCTTCTATTAATGTTTTCATGTATGATACTCCTAACCACATATGATGCATCTGACCTCATATATGATACATATGATCATATATGTATACACAAATTACATACACTACACGCCGAGTGTGTGCAGTTGGATTCAAAAAAATTGTTCATAAATTTACTTAGTGAGCATTATAAGGGATTAATACAAAAATCATCCCATAACTTTTTCACTTTTTTTTATTTTGTCTCATAACTATGTAATATTTTAATTTAGTACCATAACAATTCAAATTTAACCAAATTAGTCACAAGTCGTCGGAAGTAACATAAAACGACGTCGTTTTACTCACGTGCCACGCGGCAAACAAAATCCTACGTGGCATGCTGACTGGCAAACAAAATCCTACGTGGCATGCTGACTGTATTAAAAAAAGCCCCCATTAAATTGAATTAAATTAATTATTCTTTTTATTTTAAGAAAAACTGAAAATTAATTTTTGAAAATAAGAATATTGTGTTTAATTTAATTGAATGGATTTTTTTTTAATACAGTCTACATGCCACATAAGATTCGGTTTGCCACGTTAGCCAATTCCGCCGAAAATATAACACGTGAGTAAAATAGCGTTGTTTTATGTAATTTTTGGCGATTTGGGACTAATTTGGTTAGATTTGAATTGTTATGGGACTAAATTGAAATATTACATAGTTGTGGGACCAAACCAAAAAAGTAAAAAAGTTATGGGATGATTTTGGTATTAATCCCGCATTATACACATATTACTACTCTTAGTGAAAATATCCTAATTTTAAATAATATTAATTATTTTACTAAAATATATTAATTTTTTAAAATAATAGTAATTTTTATTAAATATTATTAGTTTATTTTGTTGAATAGTATTAGTTGTATACCAGTTGCACCATCAAATATGACTAATTACTCAAGAGAGAATAAAGTGATACTCCCTCTCTCCAAAAAGCTTTCATAAAAGGGATGACAAATAGAAGAATATCTATTTGAGGAGTAATTTCACAAATTTTTATGTGTAAAAAAATTAATGAGTTAAATATATAGGTGTGGTCCCAAAAATAATAATCCCTTTGAAGATGTATCGTTAGTAAGAAATGAAAATATTGAAATTTAGTGGTAATATTGTAACCTTTATGTATAAAGTAAATAAATGTATTGAATTATGTGTAAGTGTAGTCTCAAAAGTAATGATATTTTGTATAAATTAGAGAATGTTATGGAAGTGAAGTTTATTGAGATAACTTTCCTTATTAAGGGTGTAAAAATAATCTTGAGACGTATAAATAAGGAAATATAATCACGTGATGGAGGGAAAAATATTTTGTGGAAAGTTGAGAATATTATGAGAATATAATTTATGAAGTATTTTCCATTTTAAGAGTGTAATTTTGAACGGACAAATGAGAAAAAGTGTGAAACTTTCTCGGGACGAGTAAGTATATATTATTTGAAATTGATATTCCCTCCATCTTACAAATATAGACTTGTTTTAAATTTTTATCTATTTTACAAAGATATGTCACTTACTTTATTTAAAATATCATTAAATTTGCATTCTATATTAATCTATATTTAATGTATCTAGTTATTCTTAATTATCTTGAAATATAGTTAGTCAAAGGGAATAAATGAGAAAATAAAATTAAAAGTTTAATGTCTGATTATAATAAATCCTACTTAATCTGTGTAAGTAGGAAGAAGAGAATATTATTAATTGTAATTATTTATACCACTAACTACTTAAAATAATGGTATATATATACTAAAACAGAGTTTATTATAAAAATAATTTATCATAAATTTATCAAATTTATTAAGAGACTATTTTGAATATTTTAATATATCAAATAATTCGTCAAGATATTAAAAATTTCGAATGCAGTATCAAAATCAAGAGTGCAACTGATGATTGGCGGTCGTCGCTCGTTGGACGGTCGAGTGACGCCAAGTGCCAAAACCGCCTAGGCGGTGTCTAGGCAGCCTTGGAGGTGTCAAGATTTTTCTATTTTTTATTTTATTTTTATCAATATTAATTTTTTTCTAAACATATATTAATAAAAATATACATTATAGATAAATTATACATTTAAAACATAATTAATAACTATCACAAAATATAAAAAGTCAACAAAATGTTAAAAACTATCATAATACGACATTGTCCAACTTCTAAATGAAACACAAAAAGAGCAAAATACATAGAACGAATAAATTATGAAGTAGTTCAATTAAACATTAATTTTTTAATAATTAAGTAAATTAGTTTTTATTTTTTAATTTTAGTTCTAACTTTTAAGTTGAAATTAAAAAAAATTAAAAAAAAAGAGCAATGATCATCTAGGCGGTGCCAAGACGGCCTCGGCGGCCGCCTAGGCAGCCCCGGCAGTAGGGTACAAGATATACCCAAGAAGTATTACACAACTATTACCAAACTACACAGAAAACCAACTCCATAATCTATTACAACAACTCCATTAACTTAACCAAACTTAAGATAAAAAGTAAGAAATCAAAAACACAGATCAACTGAAAAGCCTTTCTTACCATCTTATCATCTTAATGTAGTAGTCTACTGTCTCCACCTCAATAAGAAGCGAATTATTTGTTTATTTGTAGGATCCTCCGAAGCATCCAACAATGACTTCCAGGTCATAGGACGCCACACGGCAACATCTTCTGCAAAACATTCCACGTTTACCTCCTCTAAATCACACTGCCCAAACATACGTCGGTTGACAGTGTAACAATCCTGATCGAATTGTATCAATCTCTTAGAAAGTATCTCGACTGTATTGTCACCAACTTCCCCCTTATTGTATGGAGTTATGAATTTAGGACGACAACTCCAAAACAAACAATCCAAAAGTGCAGAGCAAACCGAAGATGGGGTGTTCTTCATCATCAAAATCAAGTTCTCCACTACAGGCCTCGGTTTATCACCAATATCTCCCACATATTCAAAGTTCTTATCCGAGAGAAGCACAATATCGAGAGAGAGTGAAACTTTTGACTGGCACAACTTTTTCAATAACCTTTTCAACTTAGGGACAGATAAATCCCCAGGTTCACCATCCAGAAAAGAGATATCAGACTCCCATTCCCTTGCAGATTTTTGAAAAGACAGTGCAGGCACATGCGTGCCAGAAAAACTGAACTTACGAATGCTTGGAACATCAAACCTAGCCCGCAATACGTGCTCGTCCTTCTCTACAAAGCTTATGCACTCGAGTGAATTGCTAAAAATGTGTAGTTCTTCATAACCAACACAATTACGAACTGTAAAATCCTTAAGGCAAGGAAATTTGGACGAGAAATCACTGAAAAACGAGCTTTTAAATTCAATCATCTCCAAAACCAAGTACTTCAGCATGCGAAAAGTAGATCCCACAATTTTTCTTCCAAACACATTAGGAGGCGACAATGACAACACACGAATATTCAACGGATCTACGGATTTGTACACGCATCCACTAATAGTTAATTTCTCAATCAAGGGGCAATTCGAAACTATATCCCATATTATATCCCCTACCATTACATTGACTAAACTAAGAGATTTAAGTCTCGAACAGTTTACCTTTCCGTCAACCCCTCTTTCAACTGTGCAACCAATCAAAGATAAGCTGGTAAGAGCAGGGGATCCAAGCACCTCTTTTGGTATAACGAATGTTAAAATGAAAGGCGGATCTCGTTTCGGAAACTCAAGATGAAGATCCGAAGCACCCAATTCGATTGCTTTCACAATCAATTCGTCCGCGAGAGAAGGATTATAGCCTTCATGAGATTCACAGTGCATCCAAAGCTTTAAACACTTAATCTTTTGGTTCAGATTTTCGTACCTTTGCAGGGTCGTCCTCCCAAATTCCGCAAACCGATCTATTGCTCCAGAGCCCGGGAAGTATCTTTGATCGAAATCGACATCGGGGTGAGTAGACCAGGCACAGTACCAATATTTGGAGAGGATACTTGTTTGAGCAGCTTCTTTGCAATTGAGGAATGATTGAATGTGCTGAATGATGTCCTCGGGTAGTTGAATTTGGCCATTAATGGCCTCAGTTGATCTTCGGCGATTCCTCATGCCCGAGAAACCCTATATTAAAAATTGGAATGGGGGTTTCAGACTATCGGTGTGTTCGTGTGCGATTCTGAGCAAGTTGTTCCAGTATTTCACTTACAAATTTTAGTGGAATTATCAATTTGATCCCCAATTTTAACATTATTTCCCTATTTGATCCCAAGTTTTACATTATTTCCCTATTTGATCCCCAAGTTTTACATTATTTCCGTATTTGATCCTCAATTGGTAACGGAAGTTCCTTTTACCTCAGTTTTTGGAATCAATTATTTGAGGCTCGAGTGATAAATGTCATAATCTAAAAAAGATTGTACTTAAATGAAATTATAAAAAATAAAAATAATATAAAAAACTTTTAAATAATTATATTCAAGTATAAATGTCAGACAATTATCATCATTCTCTAACCAATTAAATCTATCACTCAACGAATAATATGACCAAAAGTAGAAGCAAAAGCGCACTTTCATGACATATTTTCGGAGTGTGTGAAACAAGAGTATCAATATAAGTTTATTTAAGGATGATTTACATATAGATTCAAGAAAGTTACTATATTTACAAATAGGTTCAAAATATTTGCACAGAAGTACTTTTTTTTTCTGCACAGGAGCATTTTTTTTTCTGCACGGCACCTATTTATAAATATAGTGAGTTTTTTGAACCTATATGTAAGTCACCCTTTATTTAAAAGTAAATTTTAGGGATTGAAAATGATATTTTTCCTAATTTTTATTATTAAAAATTAACTAATTTTGTATGAGATGATCTCATATTTAAGATAATTTCTCATCATATGAATATTATATGATTCATGATTTTGGATATGCAAACATGGGAAGGACACATTGGTCGATTGGGCGGTGGAGGGAAGTAGTTAAAGCAGTAGGTAGGGGGGATGGTGGATGATTTTCGGGCGGGATTGCAAAAAAAACTAGGAAATTAAGGAGAATACATTGTTTTGGATGACGAAGTGGTTGAATGAAGGAACAATTAGAGAGATCTTTCCTCGATTTTTTATTTCAATTTGGAAAAGAATGGAAAATTAAGTGAGTGGATTAGGGGAGTGGCGCGGTAGGGGTGAGGGTGGGGGTGGGGGTGATTGGAGATGGAGAAGAAACTTATTTAATAGGAAAACCAATATGCTTAATGATTTTATTATTTTAATTAACAGGTTTTCATTGCAGCAATAAATGATGGATAAATGGAGATGGAATCCATCGAATGATAACTATTCAACCAAGAGGTATACAAATGGTTGAAACAAAGAATTGATGGTGACAATAAAGAAAAGAGAAGAACAAAGCGTTCGAATATATATTTAACAAGATTTCACCTCCTAAAGTCATTGTTCATGTATAGAAGGGTAATTTGGGAGAGGCTACTAAGGAAGGTTGAACTTCAGAGACGGAGTATTGAATTTCTTAATGATGAATTGAAATGCGTCTATTGCAAAAGTGATTTGCAGACAGTGAGACATATATTATTTGAGTATAATTTCTTCTATCTAGTGTGAATGAAAAGTTGTAAATTGATGAATTTTACACAAAATGTCATTACTTTTTCACTTTTTGGACTCACATTACACTCAATCTAACTAACTTTTTCACTTTTTACATAAAATTTATCAAATTAACCCTCAAAACACTACTTTTTTTTACTTTATTCTACTTTCTTCTTAATTTGTGTGTCACTCCACCCTTGCAAATTGCTCTGGACGGAGGGAGTAAATTTTTTGGGATAAAAAATGAACATAAGATAAGTTATGGGATTAAAAAAAAAAAGTTTTTTTTTCAAATTTGTTGGGTTTAAACGGAATTCCAAAAATGATGGCGGGATCATAAACAGAGCAGCCCATCATGCCCGGACCTTATTTAGGAGTTTGAAACGATCAAATTCTAGGGTTTTCCCATGGAGAATCAACGCAGTAGAATAGAAGCCGACGTGTGGCCGCTACCTGAAGAGCTGATTCCACACATACAATCCTTTCTTGATGCTAAAGAAGCTGCCCAAACTTCAATTCTATCCAAATCTTGGTACACCGCCTGGTCCACTCGCCCCAATCTAGTTTTCAATCAACGTCACTTTCTAAATCCAGATGATGAATTGTTCTGGAAATTCGCGATGAAGACTATACAAAGGTACGAAGCCTTAAACCTAAAGATTGAGAGTCTCAGGTTATGGATTCGATATTTGCCAGATTCTAATTGCGATCTTGTTGAAGAAATCGTTGTCAAAGCATTGAAATTGGGTGCGGTCGATTTCAATTTTGAAATTAAAAACTTGAATAATAAATTCACTCTGCCACGTGAGGTGCTCGGGTCCGAAACCCTTACCAGATTATCTGTAGATGGATGCGCAATTGATCTAAGTGCAGGTAGAAAGGCATGTTGCTGGAAACTTAAATCCCTAATTTTAAGAAAAATTTGGGTAGTGGGTGATATAATTAGGGATCTAATTTCGAACTGCCCCTTGATTGAGGAATTCTCACTGGGCTCTTTTAGACGTTTCTATTATTCCACTGATCTTGTAAGTTCACACAGAATTTTTGTGAATGTTCGGATTAGTCTTTGCGAGTTGTATAAGCTGAAAACTCTGATTTTGGGTTGTGTGAAAGTCGATTATTTGTTATTCAGCAACTTGCCGACTAACTTTCCCTGTTTAAAGGATTTGAGCCTTGAGTACTGCAGAGGCTACAATTCCAATGGAATGCAACTTTCTAGTCGTTCCCTCGAGTGCATAAGCATCAAGCATATGGAACAGTTCAGGGTTGGTTTTGATGTTCCAAGTATTCGTAAATTTATTTTTGCAGGTTCGGATGTGCCTTCGCTGTTGTTTGAAACGACTTCGAGGGAATGGGAATCTGATATATCTGTAACATGTAGTGTTCCTAGTACTGCATGGTTCCTCAGCTTGAACAAATTGTTGACAAGTTTGAGCTCGTCAAAAGTTTCTCTTTCCCTTAGGCTTAGTATAGACTGTAATATGGTTAAGAGCGTGGATTTTCAAGCTGTAACTAAAGCCGCGGTGGAGAATTTGACGATTCATGCTCCTTGCTCTGTTTGGTTTATGGTCTTAGAATGTTTATTTCAGAGTTGTCGCCCGGAGTTTGTAACTCTGTATCGTGTGCCTGAGTTGAGCAGAGGATGGAGAAAGAGCATTAAGGATTTCATGGAGGATCTTCGCAGTAGAAATGTACAACGAGCAAGAGAAATCTGCTCGTTGATGAGTGATGAACTCGAGGAAGTAATAGCTGAAGAGAATTTTGCGGAGAGCCAGTCTCTCTCTCAGAAAATTCACCTCCAGTTGAGATGGAGAGCGGATCTTGAGGTTTGAGTTTTTCCGGATATAATTTACAGGGATATATGTTGAGTATGATGGGGGAAACGAAAAAATCTAAGTGCATAAATGTGTCAATACACTTTGAGGTTTTTATTTTTATTTTTAATTTATAATTAGAAGATAAGTACTCACTCGTTTTCACCGTATGTTTCACATTTTGCTATTTTTTATCCGTTCCACTATACATTTCCCGTTTTGCTATTTTTTGTTCGTCTCGCTATATGTTTCTCATTTATTTTTTTTATTTTTTGAAAATTACTATTCACTTATTTATTTATTTTTTCTTACATTATTTTTATTACTCCATGTCCCATATAAATTTGTACACTTTCTTTATTGGGATGTTCTATACAAATTTGCACACTACTAAAATAAAAAAAAAACATTGATATACATGCACACTCATAATACATACACATATTTATCCATATACCACTAATTTATATATAAAACACATTTTTTATCTTAAAAAATGTGTCATTTCATAGGGTGCAAATTTTTATGGGACGGAAGGAATATTTTTTTATTTTTCTCCATCGCATCACTTGTGCTGTATTAATATTTTATACTCTTTGTAATATTTATGTCAAAAAGTAAGGAGTAATATACAGTGAAATGCACGAAGTATTATAATCCTGAGTAGTGAGCAGGGGTCTACAAAAACAAACAAGGTGTACTGTATAAGGCAACACTAATGACACGGATGCCCTCAATAATGACTACAAAAATTTCAGCTCATAATTTCTATACGCTAATGCATAAAATTTGTGTCCATTGATGTTTATCCAACCACTCACAACTACAAAATCTCAAAGTTGCTCAAAAAAAAAATTAAAAAAATTGACATCAATAGATCAACATTTTTCAATTTATCAAATATAAATTAATTAGTTAATACCACGGTGAAAATTTCATGAATTTTCAGTGTGCATTTTCAAGTATATACATTCGATATAATTTTTCACTGGGCAAATCAGAACCAACTGATGAATATTATCTTGCCAAGCCATTTGTGAAAATTAGTCAAAAATAACTCGAAAAATCAAAATACAAGGAAGGAATACAAAAATTTACAAATGTTAAAGTAGAACGGTTAAAGGGAGGTGGGTTGTGCCCAAATCGTCGATGTTGGACCGGTGGTGGGTTGCGCAAATGGTTGTAGAAGGTGCGTTGGTGGGTTGCACCCAATTGTCATCTCTGAAACGTTGGTGAGTTGCACCTAGATCAACGTAGCTAATACTCTCTCCGTCCCAATTTTTTTTCCATATTTTTTACTTTGGGATGTCCCAAAATCTTTCTTCTCATCTTAAAAAGGAAATAATTTATACTAACAAAAGTCAATAAAATATATTTTTTATATTTTATTAATTAACTTTACACTCATGTATACTACTTTTTCTTAATTCGTGTCCAAATCATCATCACTTGTAGGGGTGGCAAAGCGCCCCGCCCCGTAGCCGCCCCGATCTGCCCCGCCCTGAATGGGTCAGCCCCGCCCCGCCCCGTCCTGAGAATGGGGCAACCTGCCCTGCCCCGCGCATGGGGCAGGGCAGGCATGGGTTTACAATTTTACTGCCCTGCCCTGTCCCGCCCCGCCCCGCAAAATATTATATACTAAATAATATATATTATTTATATATAAATACTATATTTTATATAAAATAAATATAATAATATCAAATATTTTTTTATTATTAAACTAATATAATCAAAAATTATATATAAGATATTTTAAATTATGATTTAAACATTAATAATTAATATCTAAAATATAATAAATAAATAAAAAAACACTTTCTTTCATTAGGGTTTATACTTTCATTAGGACTTGTAAAATGGTTTAATTTCTTGGTTTTTGAATATAATGTGCTGAACATGGTTCATTATTTATGTTGAATATGGGGCAGGGCGGGGCGGATCTGCCCCGCGCAGGGCAGACATGGGGCAAAACATACTGCCCCGCGGTGGGGCATGGGGCAGGGCGGGGCGGGGGGCATGGGCGCGGGGCAGGCATGGGTATTTAAATACCCGCCCTGCCCTGCCCCATTGCCACCCCTAATCACTTGAAGGGTAATGGGAGACGCCCAAATTGTTGATGAAAATGTTGGAGGCAATGTTGCACACGACAAACTAGAATTTGAAAAAGGTGGAAGGCATCGTCAGTTTTTTACTTCGAAGAAGAGGACATTTTTTTAGTTTTGGCTACAATTTTGGAGGTTGCAATACATGCCAAAAACTATATCGGATGTGTTGGATTCTATGGCTTTTACAAAGAGCTCCGGTGATCTTTCTTAAATAGTCTTTAGGGCATCCCTTTTCAGAGTAAGTCTCCTGTGCATCAGTTATACGGTGCAACTCTAGTTCATTTTTAAAAAGTAAAACAGTTTATAATTGAAAAGTTAAACAGTTTATTACTGAAAAGTGTATCTTTAATAGTTTAACTTTTCAGTAATAAACTGTTTAACTTTTCAGTTATAAACTGTTTAACTTTTTTAAAATGAACTTGAGTTGCACCGTGTAACTGGTGCATACAAGACTAATCCCCTTTTTCACGGCCATCCTTAAAACATTTATGAGCTACCAAACAATTGCAAACGTCTAATACCTTTTTTTATAAGGGCTTAGCAAGCCTACCAAAAAGGCCCTATAGTATAATTTCTTTTACTCAAGGTTATAAATTTTAGATGCATCAAGTCCAAAAAGAAGAAAAATTTAGAAGAAAATATGTATTACGTGAAAATGATTCATGATTGACTTATAATAAAATTATTTTAAATTATCAAATGTTTATTATCAGGAATATCAAAATATTGAGTCAAAAAATCAACAATCAAATATAATATCATTGATCATTTTTTTATACTCGTGATGAGATTTTTAATATTTTTATGAAATATTTAAATTTTAAAACATCATGAATAATTTTTATGCAAAATTTTGCCTTTAAAAGAAAAATAATTATCCTTATATTTATCATTCGAATTAAACTGAGCATTTGGCATTTCAAATGAGCTTTGCCCCTGAAACTTTTCCAATTTCTAATTAAATTCAGTACATATATAGCACACAACATGCACTCAAAGAAGACATGCAATTAATTAATACTTATATATTCTCCAAACAATTAGTAGTAATCCCACGCCACGTGATAACATTATCCCTCCGTGATTAATTAATCAAGCGGCAATTCTGTCTGATCTCCCCTGCATCTCCAACCAACACCTCCATCGCCCCCATCTTCACCATCGACTTCGCGAACTGCTCCAAGAACGCCGCCGGAGACTCGAGCTTTCCGACGATCGCCGCCGCAGTTGGGTCGGTGAGAAGGGCGGCGTCAGATTGGAAAAGGCCTTTTTTCTGGTTCAAGGCAGTGAAGTAGTGTGAGTCGAAGGTGAAGGTGCTGTTGGGGTCCATGCCCACGGTGGTCGCCGGATTGGCTGAGCTGGAGCACCGTGATTTCAAGAACGCGGCGTAGTTGGCGTCGAGCGACGGGTCGGTGTCGCCTTTCCCGGTGAAGTTGAACAGCCGCCGGGAGAAGGGCCCACAGTGTGATTCTCCGATGGTGTGTGCACCTGTATATTTTTTCAATTAAATTTGACTGTATACTATTTTTGGCTAACATTACATTAACCTCCACTCAAGTATTATTTTCGTCTCAGTATATATAACCCATCGTCTAAATAGAGGTTTTGATTTTTTTAGATACGATGGATTGAGTAGGATAGAATTAATAGATTATATTGCTTATAATTCTAATTTTAAAATATTATGTGATATTTATGATTTTTTTTTTAAAATTAATCTGATGTAATAATTGAGATCAAATTATCTATTTCTTGTAGAATTAGATTGAATTCAAATATCGGACCAGAATTTAATCCTGACTCAAATCTTAAAAGCCGAACACAATTTTATTTGGAATAAGGGACTTAATTCACCATAATCCATGAAACAAAACACCACCTTAATTAGTATAATTCCTTGCATATATGCAAATGTGTCATATATGTAACTGGTGCATGTTGCACTCATTCCACAGTTGAGATTGTTTATACCGAAAAGTTAAGTCATATTATATTAAAAAGTGGGAGTTGATTACACTGATAAATTTACACTATTATTACTTTTCAGTGTAAAAAAACCTCATTTTTTAGTATAATAAGACTTAATTTTTCAGTGTATACAACCTTATGAGTGCACCATGCACTAGCTGAATAATAGTCATAATTACCTGATAATGCAACGAGATCATTGATGTCTAGACCCTTGTCCGAAAACAGTTTGTGAAGAGTTGAAAAATCAGAAGCTGCAGAAGGTAAGTTGCCGTTGACATCTGACAAAAGAGAAACCTTGCCATCTTTTCTTCCAGTGTGCACATCCCACATCGATTTCTTAAACTGTATGCCAACAAAATTTAGGAGGCAATGATATCAGTGCTAGCTTTTTTGTATTCTAATATCGTATTTTATTCTTTTGAGTTTAATATGACACCCCTATAAAATCGGAGTCGGATCCCCTCCATTTAATATTTACTCTATTTCCTCCATTCAAGTGATATTAAATGGAGGAAATCCAAATCGTATAAAATCCGAAATTAGAATCTGATTATTTGGGTTTGGGTGACTTCTTACTTGGAAAGAAACTGCATCACGAGCAGCGAGTGCAAGAATATCGGCACATGAGACGGTTCGAGGGCAAACTTGCTCCACCCGAGTCTTGATTTCATCGATAACTTCGAATCCATCCAAAGATTGATTTGGTCTTGCATCCTTTTCGGTTTGATTTGTCCCAACAGTGTCCAAAAGTATGGATGCGTCACAACCCTACAAATAATTTTAAAATTAAATTCAATAGTATCTTACTACATATATAAAAGTATGCACTATAAATTTGATAAATGTGTATCACTAATATGACACTACATGACACAAACAAAAGATATGTTTTTTGAAAATTTTGCTAAAGACAATGAATGGGTTAAATTTTGCTAAAGAAACATGGCGCAAGTTTCAAAATGTCTATATTAAAATACGAGATGAAACATCAAAAGAAAAGAGCAAATACGCATACATTCATATCGAAAGTAGTAATGTTAAAGTTAGGGACGTACTTTAACGAAACAATCGTGGTAATGCACACGGAGAAGCTTAGCCCCCAGCCTAGGATCAGTACTAGCTTTTTCCCATGTAACTTGCCTCACAAGCTGCTCAGCTTGTGGACAAGTACGAGTAATTTTGTAAAAGTCGGGCATTAAACTGGATGGAGTTGGAGGTTTCGGCTTGGAATCAGGTCGTCCAAGACCCTTACCCGGCTTGGCCCCGGGTCCTCCGGGACCCTTACCGCGGCCTCCGGCCAACACCACCCCAATTAGGGACAAGGAGAGAAGAACAAATACCATGAGAAGTCTCATTTTCATATCGTGTGATAACAAGAAAATAACTTGAGTAGGATGTTACACAAGTTATAAGCTTGTACAAAGAGACAAATTAATGATACAATTAGATAAGTTGAAGGGATATGATATGAAAGTGAGGTCCTAGGGGGCTTTCCTTTTATAGGGAAAAAGAGTTGCCTGATGATTGAGTGAATTAAAAATGTGTTAATTAAATTAAAGTCAACTTGTTGAATATCCTTTGCCGGGCTCGTGGATATTGTCAAAGACAGCTTTCATTTTGGAATAATACTAATATTTTTATATATTAATGATTTTATTCAATAAATGTAAAGTATGATTTTCGATATTATTATAGGAATGAGAAATTAATAACACATGACATTCCGAAACAAAAAAAGATCTTGCCGGATTATATAATTCGATGAAGATGTAGCATAAAATTGGTAGATGCATCTTTAATTAATTAATGCTGAACATATTGCTGTAATTTACTTTTAAAGTTTTGCATGTAGATTGTTTTCTTGTAATTAAACCAGCATCACCTTAGTTTTATAATGATAGTCACACTGTTTCATGGGAATTTGCACTCCTGCGATTTCACATTTTATATAAAAAAATTGTTTTTTTAAATAAAATAGTTATATATAAATAAATATGTGTATAGTTATGTATGTAAATTAATGTTTACTTTTTTAGTAGTACGCAAATTTGTGTAGGATATATTTAAATAAAAAAAAGTGTGTAAATTCTTGTGGAACGGATGGGGTATTACTTATTTGAGATTAATATCAAAATATATTTTAGTGAAACAATCAAAACTGTTAAAAAATTTATATATTGAGATATTATTTTATGGTGAAACTGGCTCATAATATTTCTTGTCTTCATTTAATAGATTTAATCTTGCGTGTACCATAGATGTAACGTGCAATTTAAGTGTGTATTTTTTAAAAGTTATATATTACTCAAAAAGTTAGCCTTTGTTAAATTCTTATAGGACTGGCTTTTTAGTAATAGCGGATAATTTTTTTTTTTTGAGGTTAATTCTATAAAAATGCACAACATTTTTTTTTTACTTTCAACTTAATTTTGGGTTTCTTGATTTTTATTACTCTAATAAATGTTTTTTTGTCTAGTCGGCAATCGATGACGTGTCTCATCAGAGCACGTGAAAGTTTACCACTTGGCTTGCACACATTTAATTATCTTTTTTATTTTTTTAATTTCCACATTATATATCATATATATATATATATATAATAACAATACTTTTTATTTAAAAATATTTTCTGGCTATAGAAGGAAAAAATATTTTTATATGTTTGTATCGTTCAATATCATATTCACAAAACATTTGAAAGAACATCCAACTAAATTCTAAAAAATTTCAATAGTGGAGGTTTAAACTTCTAAAATTTATGAATGCACGCTGGCATGACAAACTTTTACTCACTCCGATGAGACACATCATCAGTTAACGGTTGGAGATTAATAATATGTACCGGGTTGAAATTTCTTAAGAGGGTGTAATTTTTAATAATAATCGTAAAGCTCAAAATTAAATTGAAAGTTGAGAAAATACGGTATATTAGTATAGAATTAACCCCGTTTTATATAATAAAAATATTTTTTAAAAAATACATTTGAGTTATACGGTACACCTGGTGCACAAGAGACATACTCCTTATTAGGGAGGACAACAAGCCGGGTTGAAACTTGAAACCCATTTTGCTTGGGATGGGTATAAAACTGATCAAACAATACGAGGATGGGTCAATAGAGATCCCCGAGTGGCTGGACCCGTTCTGGACTCGTCCCACATATATACTTGTATTATATATATATATATATATATATATTATATTTATATAATAAATTTATTTGTATAATTTTCTAGTTACATTTTAATTTTTACACCAATATGGGAGAATCGGTTCTTCAATATCTTTCCTAGATTTACTGATGATCGAGCAGATCATGTTCCATTCCCTAAAATTATATCAAACGTCTCTTATTTTAAGGCAAAGTATTGTATGAAAATGGTTCATAATAAGCTTATCATGAACAAATTTTAAAGTATCAGACATTTAATCAGATGTATCAAAAGTTGGGTCAATAAAATGTATATATTGACTTCAACTTTTGATACACCTGATGAATATTTTGATACACTTGACCATATATTTAATGCATTAAAACAATTTTATGATAAACTTATCATAAACTATTTCCACACAATATCTACCCTATTTTTAATATCTTATAAAATAGTTTATAAAACTTATAAACTTTTCCTAACACTCATTGCAAAAAGAATAATTAATTCAATGAATCCTTTTGAACAAAGAAGGCCAAAGTTATATTATTACGAGGTAGCCAGATCTATGATTTAAATTCTCTACTGTAACGGAAGTGTCTGTGCAAGAAAAAATCCACTGAAAACACATACAAATATAAACGCGTACGGTTATAGATGATCCAACGGTCTTCCTTGACCTGATCCAAATCCCAGATCTATTGTATATGATCAAATCTCTCTTGATCTTTCCATGCGATAAATTGACTCGAATCAGGATTTAAATTTAATTACTGACAGTGAAAAGGTCGAGCTGTTTTAAATAATGTGAATACTTAACAATAATATAAATTAGATCGACTCTACTTAATTAAGCAAAATAATACTCCCTCCGTCCACAAAAATTGGTCTACCTTGACAATTCACGGTTATTAAGAAAAGTTGATGTTGATGTATAAAAGTGAGTGTATTAGTAGATAAAAGTATATAATTATTAAAAAAGCATTTGATGTGATGTGTAAAAGTAAATATATATGTATAAAGAGTAAAAATAATGATTGTAAGTTTTCCATTATAAGTAAGTGGACGACCGTTTAAGACAACGTAGACCATTTATCATGAACGGAGGGAGTAATTATCATTCTGATTTTCCCCGGAGACGTTGAATTCTTTTTTCATCTTCGCCTTTTTTTTAAAAAAGAAAAGAAAAATTATCTAAATATATTTAAATAAATAATTAATGAATTAATAATATGTAGAGCGGCATATTAGTCCTCTTATACAAAAGTTAAATATCAAATAATTTTTTTAACCTGTATAAAACACTATCAGTAATAATTAAATATATTATTTATATACATATATTTATTATATATATATTCCAGTTGTGGATAATAATTAATTAAGGAGTCCCATATTTAGATATTCCTAATATTCCATATTGATGTTGTGTGTCTAGAAAATATTCTGAGATATACGTGAGTTTCACGAAGAACATAGAATACAAGAAAATAATTTCTCATAACTCACTCGGGAATTCACTCCATCTCAAAACAAATTCATATTGAAATAACTTATTTCAATTTCTGACATATACTAATTCGTGGACTTGTATATACATACGATTCTGCGTATCTGATATAGAGTACGGTACACACATGAATACCAACGGATTAAATTATTTCACAGGATTTGATTAACAGGTTAGTAATTCCTATTTTCTAATTACGAGATCCACATAATCAAACAAACACAAAAAAAAAAAACAGTTTTGATGAAATGCAGGAAAATACATATTCCTAGTTTATTTCGTGTTTATTTGTACCAATACATGTCATGTATAGTCAAATGTAGTACGTATAGAATGATGCGTTTTTGTATTTAAGAATATTTTACGAGATAAATATATATATATATATATTTTTTTTTTCTTTCACTTACAACTCAAGCAAACGTGCATGGTTTGCTCAAAAATAAATCACCGAAAACGTAGCACAAGTTGGCAATATATTGAGACTCAAAAGATTAATTAATTGAATCTCTATTTAATTTTTTAAGACGTGAGGGATCATTATCTGAATTGCTAGCTAGCGTCGCCCATCTTTAGTTTCAATACTTTTAAAGACTGACAGATCCATAAATTTTGACTTTAAATAACAGCTTGGTTAAGAATACTAAAACTAATAAAGATATTATTACTGAATTTAATAATAAGAGTATATTAAACAATGACAAAGTGTTTGTTTCAAAACTCTAGAAACAGCTTCTAAAATAGCTTTTTTTTAAAGTCCCTCTCACAGCTTTTAAAAAAAAACTATTTTAAAAGCTGTTTTGTAGAGATTTAAAACAGGCACAAAGTATAGTGTGAAGTGATTCGCCTTTCACAATGAACCTTGGAAAAAAAGGAAAATATATATATATATATATACAAATCACAAAATACAAAATACAAATCACAAGAAGGGTGCAAGTTTCTCTTAAAAGTTTTGTAAAATGTAAAATATTGTATAGATTATTTTTATGATATGAACCATTTTATGAAAAGATTTACTTTTGGATTTATGTTTTTAGCTTACTGAAAATATGAACTACTTTCATACAAAATCTATTCATTGTAAAATAATTTATATATATATATATATATTATGGTAAAATTTTGTATAAAAATGGTTCATGATAAGCTTAACATGAAGTAGTTTTATAGTATCAAACAATTGATCATGAGTATCAAAAATCTCATCAAAAGTAAAAAAAATTGGGGTCAATGATATTATGTTATAATAGTTGTAAATTTTATTGACCCCAACTTTTGATACTCCTGAAAATATTTTGATAGCTAAATATTTGATAGATTAAAATAGTTTCATAATAAATTTATCATGAACAATTTTCATACAAAACATACTCATAAATTATTTTTACTCTATGCATATAATCATTAAACATATAAGCTAAATTACAACTCAACATTCCAACTTAAATAAGTTTCTTCAAATACATAATAACATTTTTGTTGGTTGCACACTACTACTAACCATGTGGACTAGCTCACTTGGCCACCGGGTTCCTCACTTGAGTGAGTGGCCCGGGTTCGATTCCCTATAGGAACGAATTGGGAGATGGGAGATACTATGGTGTAACTAACAACTAACATTTACCGATAAAAAAAACTATTATCAAATGAAACACATCTTTATATTACAAAAAATTCAGTCAATAGTTTAATTGTTCCATGAAAAAACAAATATAGTATATTTAGTAATATTAACAGGTATATATAATTAACAATATAAATTACAAAATCAATTATTTCTACATTCTATCAATTTATTTATTTATTTAAAAAACATGTATCACATCTTATCAGGATTTACGTTGGCTGACAAGGCATAAGTGTACAAAGTCACCATGAAAGCATAAAACATGGAGAGCAGTTTACTTCAAACTGAATTCTTACTAAAAATACGAGTATATATATATTGGTCTGAGGTGAAATAAATATATCAGTTTATTACATTATTTAATATTATACTCCCTCTGTCCCAAGATAAATTTCACACTTTTCTTATATGGATGTCCCAACTCTTTCTTCACACCCTAAAAAAGGAAACAACTCACACTCACAAAAGTTAATAAAATACACTTTCTATATTTTATTATTTAACTTCACACTTACATACTTTATTTTTTCTTAATATACGTGAAATTTCACCTATGAAAAAAATGTTGAGACGGAGAGAGTATATAATGCCATCTGTATTCTTCAGCTGTAGCAAGATTACGACGCGGCCTTCGATTTATGCCCATCCGTTTGTTCAATCAAATCCAGATCTCTTTTGACTTTTAACCTTTTTTTTTTCTTATTTTGTACTCCCTCTGTTCCACTATAAGTTGTTCGTTGCTTTTGGGCACACACGAA
>JAPKLY010000025.1:127868-256266 GCA_026898435.1 Prunella vulgaris | reverse complement strand
TTTTTTGGTTGGTTTATTTATAGATAATAACTGAAAAATATTTTTGAATCGTTTTTATACGAGTTTGATTGGCTTCTAGTTTTATTTATATCTCAAAAGTCAAATCAATAACAAATATGGTTGCAAAAATAAGTATGGGCATGAGAGGTAATGGGCCTTTCCAAATATCAACGAACAACTACATCACTCGCATTTAAAATTTTAATATTTATATATTGATTAAAATAAATTATCGTATTTACTAACAGTTCTAAGGTATAGTTTGCAAACTCTATAGAATTATTCTTATTATATTTTTGGCAAAAATTTAATTTTGCATTATTGGCAATTACTATATTAAAAACCTAAATAAAATTTTGAAAAAGTGGGTAGAATTCTACTTTTGGTTTCTAAGAATTAATTTTTTTTTTAAATGGGCCACATATAATAAATGACAAACACTTATATAAAAATTTCTACGGATCTAAGATCCGTAGAAATATCCATTTTTTAAAATTCGCTGGTCTAAACCGAGTCGGATCGAATTTGAGTATTTTTTCCAAAATTCGCACAGCTTGTGATTTTCGCTCCCAGGTATGTTACAGTTGGGGCAAATGCATGTTACTTTAAGGCAAAACGTGTGTTACAACCAGATTAAATGTTGTTTTCTATACATTCATTTATTTTTGTAGAAGTAAATATTTTTCATGCAATGTAACACATGTATATGTTACATTGTATGTTTAACACATATTTATTCTTAATAAAAATACATTTTATCATATAGTAACACATATATGCTCATATAATAACACAAATTGTGGAACAAATATGTGTTACAATTAGAGTAAATATGTATTACTGCAAATTTATGTTATAATTAGAATAAATTTGTGTTACTGCAAATGTGTGTTACATCTAGAGTAAATGTGTGTTACAATTAGAGCGCGTTTGGTAGGCTAGATAAGGGTCTGGAAAAAAAACGTTTCTGGTAATTATTGATGTTCGGTAGCTATGAAATCATTTTAAAGAGGCCCAAGAAAAGGGTCGACCCGTACAATTAAAACATGAAAATCATTGTTGCTCTTCACACATCACATCGCACCCTCTACCCTCCGATTAGTTTTCAGAATCAAGAAAAGCACTCTCTCACTCTCACTCTCTGGACTCCGCCATCTCTCGCTGACAGAAACCGCCTGCAACGGAATCGTGCCATCATCGACCACCAATCTGCAGCAAATCGCGCCGCTTTTCTCACCGATCTCACCAGTCGAAGAATCCGCCTGCCCTGAGACTCGCCCACTCCTCGCGACTCACGACCAGAAGCACACCCAGTTCCCGTCATCAACCACACTCCAGCACAACCGCCAATGTTGCCGGATTTGCGCCGCACGAAACCCAAGCATCGCCGGATCTGCCATGGCAGAAATTAACCACCGCCGCGAACACCCAACACTGAAACCGCCTTTTGAATGCTGGTAATTAGATTAAATTGTATTTGGGTCCAATTCTTCTGTTATTCTTTAAGCCCAAAATCTCTCTGTTTTCCCAACAAAATTTCATCTTTCGATACCAATGGTAGAGTTTAGATTCAGTTTTAATGGTGGATTTGGGATTCGATTTTAATAGGTGAATTTTTTTATTTGATCGAATTTTAAGGATTTCCGGCCACGTTTGATGGTTTACGACGAAAATGGATGGAGAAGTTATATGATTGTTGTATTGGGAGGTTGCTGGAAAATGTTAACGTCATAAATATTTGGACTGATCGTTGGTTCGATTGTTGGACATAGTAGTAGTATTTTTGTATTTGCTTTCGGTTTATTTAACGTGGGTCTACCAAAAAGCAAAATTATTTTCCTATTATGTTTACCAAATATCATAATCGTTGTTTTTCTGGGCATGTCAAGAAAACGTTTTTGGACGGCCAGTCTTGGGTTGTTTTCCCATCTTTCCTATCAAATGTACCCTTAGAGTAAATGTGTGTTACTGCAAATGTATGTTATAATTAGAATAAATGTGTGTTACTACAAATGTGTGTTATAATTAGAGTAAGTGTGTGTTCCTGCAAGATCAAATGTGTGTTAGTGTATGCACAAACATTTATTTATTCTTATAAAAATATATATTATATTTTATATAATATATATAAGGTATTAAATGATGTATTAAGTACATGAATAACATATTATTAACATAAATCAACAAAGAGAATAAAAAAATAAATTAAGTAACACATATTTATACTTGCAGAAATGCATATTTTCTTTATAGTTACTTGAAAAGTATAAAAAATTAATTTTTTAAGAATTAGTAACACAGATTTTGCCTAATTGTAACACGTCTTTGCCCAAATTGTAACATATCTGGGAGCGAAAAAACATATTATTAACATAAATCAACAAAGAGAATAAAAAATAAATTCAGTAACACATATTTATACATGTAGAAATACATATTTTCTTTATAGTTATTTGAAAAATACAAAAAATTATTTTTTTAAGAATTTGTAACACAGATTTTGCTTAATTGTAACATGTCTTTGCCCAAATTGTAACATACCTGGGAGCGAAAAAATATATTATTAACATAAATCAACAAAGAGAATAAAAAATAAATTAAGTAACACATATTTATACTTGCAGAAATACATATTTTCTTTATAGTTACTTGAAAAGTACAAAAAATTATTTTTTAAGAATTTGTAACACAGATTTTGTCTAATTGTAACACGCCTTTGCCCAAATTGTAACATACCTGGGAGCGAAAAAACCTGGAACTACAAGTTGAGCGAATTTTGAAAAAAAATGTCCAAATCTGACCCGACCCGGTTTAGATCCGCGAATTTTTCAAAAATGGATATTTCTACAGTAAAAATTTGTACACAAGTGATGCTCATAATAAATAATGGTCAATATTATATTCCTAAATAAACTACTCATTTTTAATTAAGTGATTTTTTTTGTAAACACTCTTATTTTTAAAATCATTATATTTCAAAACATTAAACACTTTTAATTTTTAATTTATTAAAATTAATATCATTTTTAATTTTGAAGTAAAATTTCAAAACATGGCCTAATACACAAACTTATATAAGTCCAAGTATAAAGAATTCATGTATACATATATTTTGAATGAATTTATGAATACAATCACTAATTTTCGCCATTTTGCACTTTTTCCTTAAAATTTTATAACATGCGTTGTTTCGATTAAAGTATATACAAAATCACTTCATATTTTATTAAATTTGACTCCTCCAAACAGAACATGACAGAAATTAGAAATACACACAAAAACACTATAACCTGGGACTGCATTTTTATTTCATTATATTCCCAAAAGAGAATTGCCAATTACATTATCCAAGAATCAAAGGGACAATTATATAGGCTTTTTCTGGAAATGAGTTCTATCGGACAAATCCCCAGAAGGTAAATAGAGTTTCGAGTAAACAAAAAAATATCAGCAGATGTGGTGGTCAAGCTACAACGTGACGAGCAAGGGAACTCTGATCTTTCATACCGAGTTTGAAGATTTTGTGTTTAACAAACTGTCAGCCTTCTGCAAAAGATACAAAAAGAAAACTTAAGCCATAGCATGTCCTTAGCACGCAAGAACTGATTTTAAGAATCTCGATCAGACCCAAGACTCAAATCTAAGTACAGCCAGTAATAATACCATAGGATTGTGTTTGATTAGAGGAGAGCATCTAATTCAAATAACTCTATATAGAGGAGATCATAAATCTACCAAAATCACAAGAGTAAAATAAATTAAAATGACAGCTACGCATTTTCAAATCCCACCTATCCAAACAAAATTAATGCCTCTGTTATATATTTAGAGTCCATACTTATCCACTATCCAAATGCAGCCTAAGGTAATATTTGAGCATCAAGATTAAATATCAAAACCAGACTTGGGCTACTAAACAGCTAGTTAACTCCAAATACTTGGGTAAAGGACATATAGCCTCCTGTGTTTGATAAAGTATGCAATAAATCCCCGTGTTCCACTAAATGTAGAGAACTCCCCAATATTTGATAAAAGTATGCACAGAACCATCCCCTCATGTTCCATTACATGCAGAGCATGCAAAAAATCCCCCTATGATTCATTAAATGCATAAAACTCCCTGCTTTTGATAAAAGCATGCGCGAAAATTCCCACAGTCCTCTTCATGACACGTTTGATATGTACATGTTTTGCATATATGTGTATCCATCGTGTTTTTTTGTTTATTAAGAGGAGAATTATGAATGTTTACACTTCAATTTTATGTTGTTAATGTTCTTTGAATGAAAATGTTCAGTGGGGATTTCGTGCATAATTTTTATCAAATGTCGGGGGGGTTAAAACATTAATGGAACACATGGGGGTTTTGTACATATTCATCAAACATAGTGGGGTTTTATGCTTTTTACCCTCTAAATTCTAAATACGTGTTCGAACTAATTCTACTTATTACATACCCAAAGTAACAACGAAACTATTTCGAAACATACCTTTTGAAAACATGACTATGAACCTTTTTTTGATTCCTTCTCATGTTCCCGCCAAGGATTGAGAGCATCTCTTATGGCCTGAGCTTCAGGCGAACTCTCCCAAGCCCTCTTCTCTGACTCCAGAACTGCTACTTTATCATCTGCTTAAATCCAAAGAAAACGAAGCAAATGAATAACCTGCACAACACATGGTTGTTCTGGCTAAAGATAGCAAGCAAAATGAACATGGAATTATGGAATCTACAATCTAGTACAGGAAGCATATAACATCGCCAAACTTTAGTACTTAAAATATTTAAAATTAAGAATTCAGTGTGTCAAGTACTGCAGATCTCCATATAGATGTGAAACTAAAATGAACCGGCCATGAACATTTAATCAGTTGTATTGATCAATCAACTTTCTCAATTAGGAGAGATTATATTCAATAACTAGAACTTGGGATGGACTAGCTATTCACAACTTGCATAATTCAATACCTCCATCTCAAGTGTGTTCATTAATGAGCGTAACTATAGTGTTTAATGATAATAAAAGATGATAAATTCACCTTCATTATACTTCATACGGAATAATGAGAGTTGAGACTCAAATTATGAAAATAAGTTAATCATTATGCTCGTTTTATTAACTGCATCCCTTTTATAATCAATTCTCCTGAATCATTCAACTATTCTTCAACCAACAATCACATTTTATCCCCATTTATTCCAAAAGTAGAAAGAAACACAAACAACGTAAATATCATTCGCATTGCAACTCATTACTTTATACTCCCATTACCATCCCCATTGTTGAATTTGAACCAAATGCCTCCTAAATTGAGTCGTTAATGAGAAAATTAATATTTCAACTAGCAAAAAAAAAAACTATTTATGGAATTCTCACCTCTCAGACCCACACAGTATCAAAGCTCCAAAACAAAAGGTATGCCTAAATTCAAGAATTAAGGTAAGGCAAATAAAAGAATATGTTCAATTGCGAGAGTGATCAATTTTTTTGCTCAGATATGAGTGGTTTCTGATCTAATTCTTTAGAAAACCTAATTTCAACACCACCACAAATCATATCAACATCTAAAACAAAGACAGATACAACATCCGGGAAACTGGAATTTAATATCTGAGATGAGCTTTCACCATTAATGTATAAACAGAATCCAGTTTTCATCCTCAATAAATTTTAAAAAAGTGTGAACTTGTGTGTGAATGTGGAAGTGAGAAGGAGAGTTCTCACACAGAAGCCCGTTTTGATCATGAAAAGCTCCATTGAACCTCCAACCATCGCTGACCCGACTGCAATCTTCAAGTACCAATCCCAAAACTTCATCTTCTTCCTCTGCTTTCTTTGTTTCTGTATCAATTTCAACAATCCAAACGCAGCCTTCAAGAACAAGGTTTTCTAAAGCGGGTTTGAGTAGTTTGACGACTATTTACTGGGCTGCTGCAATGTGCAAATGCGGGCCCATGTGATGTGGCCCATTTGTTCATATCCAGCCCAAACAACCCATTGTCCCAAAACCCAGACCTACTAAATTACGTGTGTATTTCAGTTCCATGCTATCACTTCAGAAATTGGGCCAGGTGGCCTACTCTCAGTCCGATTTATGTAAACCCAGCAATTTTAGATATTTTAAGATTTTATCTATTTTTTTTAAATAGACGATAAAAAAATGTCTATTTTCGATTTCTTAATTTATTTTTCATTTTATTATTAGTTTTATGTTGATAATATGTTGGTAATGTAATAATATCTTACATGTGTTACTATCTCGCTACTCCCAAAATGTTTTCTACATGAACATATGTGTGCTACTGTAAGACAAAATGTGTGCTACTACATCTTAAAAAATTAATTTTATCGAAATTCCAGAATGTATACCACATGAACATATGTGTGCTACTGTAAGATAAAATGTGTGTTACTATATCTTAAAAAATTAATTTTATCAAAATTCCAGAATGTATACCACATGAATATATGTGTGCTACTGTAAGACAAAATGTGTGTTACTACATCTTAAAAAATTATAATTTCTATAAAAATCAATAAATATTTATGAAAAACGAATATTTTTTCTTATAATAATACACATATTGATCTTACATTGTATTAACATGTTTGTTTTCTACAAAAATAAATATATGTAAAAAAAACAACATTTGTTCTTATAGTAGTACACATTTGACCTTATAGTAGCATAAATTTATTCATACAGTATAGCGAAAATCCAGAAATTTGAAAATTGCCCAAATCCGACCCGACTCGTTCAAGATCCGCGAATTTTGTTACTTTGACCCCTTTGACCCGCGAATTTTCAAAATTTTTCTTTTTTGGCATATATTGCACCCGTGCAATATTGTACGGGAGACCTACTCATAATCGTAAAGGCTATGATTAAATTAAAAGTTGAGTAAAAGTCTGGTACATTTTTATAGAATTAACTCAAAAAAAATGTATATTTAGATTTTTTTTAAAGATTTATAATTCGTATTTTATTAAATAGTTCATGTTTGAATGTGTGTAATATATCTTAATGAATATATGTATTTCCTTATTTTTCACATATTTTTGGAATTTATTATCATCGTACTAGTAAAATTTCAAAAATTAATAAATACAATCTTATAATTAACTTTGTATTACAAGTGTGGTACAACTTACAAGTAATTAAAAAAATGTGCATACATAAATAAAAAAATACATGATAATAAGTCACGTAAATTTAAAACCGTGCGACAAAAGATACTAGTATTATAAAATACTATTTCATATTAAATTTATTTTATATATTATGATATATTATATGTTGAATGTATTTTATATATTATAAAATATTATTATATTTTTATCGAATATATACTATAGGGCAGGATAGGGTGGGACGGGGCAATAAAAATGTAAACTCATGATTGCCCTGCCCCATGCACAGGACGAGGCGGGACTGTCCCATTTTTTGAATGAAGCGGGGCTTACCCAAACGAAACAGATCAGGACGGGACAATTATGAAATGAGTCATTTTTATCATCTCTGTTGCAAAATGCAGCTAATAATACATAAAAGACCAAGACCCTTAATTTTATACATGAACTGCCCACCATAAGCATGTTTATTTTCTTTGTTTAGACATCCATAAAAATTGTGTATATCTTAAAAGTAAATAATCACATTATCTTTATTTATTTTTATAATTTAATTATCAGTTAATTACTTAAATTATTATTCATATTTACTCACAAACTGTATTAATGAACCATAAAAAATCCAAAATACTCTTATTTTTATGTGCTTACTTTATTTATTCCATTCAATTTTCATAAAACATGTGCAGAGAGAGTTATGGTGGAGGGAGGGAGTTTTCGTCCCAATTGCAGGTTAGGAAATTTGTCTGTGATGGAAATAAATCGGTGCACAGATCCGTATTTCCTAATAGACATTGATGTATGATGATGATATGAAGGCCAGGGGGAACACTTCCCCTGGACTGTGACGTGGGCCTGCCCCACCCCCACCCCCACCCCACCGTCTTTTTCCTATGAATTCCCCCTTCCCTACAATTTCTCCTTCAAATCACTCTCCAATTTCCTCCAAACCCATGTTTTCTTGGTAATTTCGTACCTTCTTTCATCCCCTACCCTCGCCAAAGCATTCTTTCTTCCCAAGAATGGAAAAACCTCGACCTAATGATGCAGCAATAATTGGAAACCCCCCAACAGTGGCTTCACAGGTTGGGTTTTTTCTTTTATGTGATTTGGTTAATGGGCTGTTGAGTTTTGGGTGTTTTTTGTTTGTTTGTTTATATTTTCTCAATTTGAAGATTGTAGTTCAATTTGGGTGCTGAATTTGTACTGTGGAAAGATGCTACCTCTGTAGCTGAAATATGGTGGTTGGAGATGATATTAGGGGCTAATTTTTTTTTACTTTTGTTTTGGGTAATTTGTTCTAGTTCTAATACTGTGTTCTGAGATTGTGACCATATTGTGTGAATGGTGGTTTTGTTTCTTGATTAAGTAGTGGAAATTTTGGATCGTTTCTTTGCGCTTAACTAGGGATGCATAAGACATAGATATTAGTAAGTTCTAACATCGTGAATTATCTCGCAGTTCTAGCTGTTAATTATGCTTCAAATTGTACTATTTTGATGTTGTTGGCTCCTAAGCACACCTGTGGTGTTTTAGATATTATTTTATCAGTCTAAACATTAATCACACTGCAGTTTTGTGTTGCTCCCGATCTTCAGATCATTTAGTCAGATTTTTATCTGTTCTGTGTTCTCAACAACTCAAAGAATGAACATATGGATTTAAATCTGGGTGCGTGCTCGATTACCCAATAATGACATTTAACGTAAATCTGATGACTTTCATCGTGATGATCCAGTAATTCTTAAAATAAGAAGTCTTAAAAAATAATATGTACATCCATTGTTTTTTTTTCGCAGATTGAAAGGCTGAGTCAATTCTTTTGCCCTGTTCTGACTGATATTTACATACTCGATGAACGGTTTAAGTGAAGGCAAAATCTTAAACAGTATTAGTTGTTTCATTAAAAGTATTAGTTTTATTATTCAAGAGGATTAGGTGTTATGCCATAAAGTGATAGTTGTGAATCAATTGTACGGCAAATCTGTTTTATACTAAGCCAACTCTCAAATGGTTTGGTAATTTCTGCACACAGGCTGGTTCTGATGAAAGGGACACAGCTGCAAATCCAGGGCAGAGTACGAGACTCTCAGAACTAACTCTTCAAATTCCTCCTAGACCTGGGGGTTTATCAAGCAGTCGTAGTGTGAAGGGTTTGCTTAACTCTCCAAGTTTTCTTCGGGCATTTAGCTTTAAAAAGAAGGCAACGACATTAGAAGGTGAAAGAAGCTCACTTCTCATTTCAGAACCCAAGGTACCTCCTCAAAGCCCCATGGTTTCAGATTTGGGATCTTGGAGGTGTACTTCCCTTCCTGTTTCACCTGCCTCAACCTTGTCCCCTCAAGTTATGGGCCCCACTTCTGCCCGGGAAGGCAGTGACAGGCATAGACTACATGTAATTTCGCTTCTCAACTCTTTTTAACTTTTATAATATTATCAAGTACTCTCTCCATCCCGTAGGAATTTGCACCCTACAGGATGACACATTTTTTAAGAAATATGTGTTTTATAAATAAAGTAGTGACATATGAGTAAATATGTGTATAGTTTTGTGAATGTGCATGCAAATCGATGTTTTCTTTTTTAAAAGTGTGCAAATTTGTGTGGGACAGAGGTAGTAGATTTATCTTGGTTGATAGGAACATCTTATTGTAGATTAACAGCGTCAGAGGTTTGAATGCAGAATGGATAGACTATCACTAAATATAAGACAAAAACTTGTATGAACTTGATTCAGAGATCTTAGGATCCGTGAACTTCATTGACCCTACCCAGTAAACCTTAAATGGATCATTTGTATAAGTTTTTGTTAGACGCTTTTTGTATATGGATAAATTGGATGGAATTCATGTGAACCAAGTTTACGTAAGTGTTGCTCTAAAATTATTTATCAAGATAGTATAACATAAGTAAATGTTCTATCTGTTTTACTTCTTATCTTATTCTTCTAGTTGGAACTTCTAATAATACGTTATGTTTGTGTATATCCTTTCTCCGTCATATTTGTCCATTTATGTGTCTTATGTGCCTAGAATCTGATGCTCTCATTACCAGATTCATGCAAATTAGTCTTATTTTCTATCGATTTGTCTTTATTTTTGTCACACTTGGAGAGTTGGAGTTGTATAAATTAGTTCGATTAGTTTCTCTTGACTGCCAAACATATGAAACATTCTCTTATATCAAACAGAGTATTAATCGGGATTGTTTCCATTCCATGAGCCTTGGGAATCTAATCGAGCTTCTATAAAATATGATTAGGTAACACAAATTATTCGTAGAAAGAATTGTAATTAGCCTCGTGAAAATGTCAGATGGTTTGATGAGCTTTTTTAATGATTAATTCTGCTCCAGTTTTGAAATCATTTCTAGATGATGATGTACAGTCAGGTTATCTCAAATTTCATTATCTGATTGTTTTTTGAAATGGCTTTTCATGATCATCATTTAATTAGCTTTTTATGCAGTCTTCAGATTATGGAGTTTGCTTCTCTTCAATTAATTGGGTTCATTCTCAATCAAATTTGATTTTTTAAAAAGACCGTGGAAAAACTGTCACCAAATAATATTTAATAGCACTAATTTAAGTACTGAATTCATAGATATAAAAGCTGATGCATTTTTGCCTGCTTTTCACAGGCAAGCACGTCTAAGCGTACTGTTTCGAGGTCACTCTCTGTTCCGGGGAGGAGTATTCTTATCGTAAGATCTTCATCTTTTACAGCCCGAGAAAGTAATACTCCATGTATTGATAGTGGTATGTTGCATCTACCTATTAGTATTATTATTATTAAATTGATACCAACTAAATAGAGGAGGCTAGATGCCAACTCTTCTGGCAAGTACTTGTTCTCTATTATCTGTTTGACCTCTTTTAATAGCTCATTATAACATTATCAAGCCATGCAAAATTTTATGTAATACTACTTGCTTTAGTTCTTCTCCAACATATACTTTTTTCTTACTAATTTTATTTTCTTTCTAATTTCTCATGCTACATTTCATAGGAAAGAATCAAAATAGCATGTATATCTTGCTAAAGAGGCAAGAGGATTTGTTGTTTTGGGGGATATTTGGCAATCATAGTTGAATATATAAAAACATATGTATCTTCATTTCTCGGTAAAATAGTTGTTCAAGCCTGGAAATTACCCTTATTATTGATTTTCACAAATTGAAAATAGTACTACACTTTTCAAGTTTTCAACATTTTGGTCCAGTAACCGGCTGTAGGAAGTTAAACATCTGGTTGACCAACAAATCAGACTTTGCCACATCACTGTCACCACGATGTTTCACCTCCTACGATTGTTTACTGGCCAAATGCCATAATTGGAAGTTACAACTTACAAGACTGTCTTCAATTCGTGAAAGTCGACACTACTGGAACCGTAATAAGGATAACTTATAAGACTAAAACAACTATTATCCTCATTTTTTCTGTAGTATCTATGAAAAACTTATTTCTCGAAAAGATGGTGTCCTTGTGAGCAATTTTTCGTTTAGTATGTATGAAATTTGTCTCAAGAAGATGGTATTTTTGTGAGTATTTCTGATTTTCAGTTTTTTTAATCATGCCATTCTTGCTCGTGCCAAGACAGATCAAATAATTCCTGTTCCTGTCCATGAGGATCAAGAGATCCCCGAAGAGGAAGCTGATTGCAGAATCTGTCTCGATAGCTGTGAAGAAAGAGACACGCTGAAGATGGAATGTCTTTGTAAAGGAGCCCTCAGACTTGTACACGAAGAATGTGCAATTAAATGGTTTAGCATTAGAGGCAACAGAATCTGTGAGGTCTGTGGTCAGGAAGTCACAAATTTGCCCGTTACTTTACTTCGAATTGCAATGGCGCAGCAAAGAGACACCAGAGAACAGTACATACAAAATTCAATAAGGTGAATATACACTTCTAGTTATATGTTTGATTTTATGTTCCATTTTCTAGTTTAAGTTTGAATTGATCTTTTATCCCCTTCTAATTAGTGTTTGATGCTTTTCTGCTGAAAGGACTCGAAAATAGACTGAAAGAATTAAATTAAAATGGAATAGAAGCAAAATCAAGAATTATGAGATTAATTAATAACAGTTTGATTTATTGAAATTTCAGCCTGTTTTGTTTCTACAATGTACTACCTCCGTCCATGAAATTTATGCTCACATTTTTGCACGTGGTTTAATGCAATATGTCGGAGGGTATTACGGGATATTGTGAGGTCCGTTTTGAATAAAGAGAATATTTATGAAAAGTATATCATATGTACTTTCCATAAATACTTTCTTTACTCAAAACGGACCTCACAATATCCCATAATACCTTCCGACATATTGCATTAAACCACGTGCAAAAATGTGAACATAAATTTCGTGGACGGAGGGAGTATCTGTTTTTTATCTCTCTATGTGAAATTCTGAGGGGGCTTACAATAGACTTTGGTGTATCTATTCAGTGCTTGGCAAGATTTTGTGGTGCTTGTGTTGATTAGCACGATATGCTATTTCTTCTTCCTCGAGCAACTACTGGTAAGATATTACATGAAAAGTTGTAAATTTCAAATTATTTCATAGACACATTGTCACACAATTAATTCATGTTTGAGTTGGTCTTATGTAAAACACTGTGCAGCTGGTTCCAACTATCGCTTTATAGTATAACACATAATACTATAAAATTAATATGTTTTAATGAAACAACTTATATTGTTTAAAAAAACACACAAAATGCAAACCTTTTGTATGGTGTAACTAGTTTACAAAGACTTTGCATTGATGTTTAAACTGGCATATGACATTTGATGATGTCTTAATCAAAACCGTGTCTATTCATTCACAGGTTGAGAAGATGAAAACTCAAGCACTTATACTTGCTGCACCTTTCTCTTTCACATTGGGCATTATCACATCAATTTTTGCGGTTATCATTGGTACGTGAATGCTCCAAAAAACATTTAATGTTATTTTATATGTTGAGAAATGTATGATGATAATATATGTTTTATTTGGATGCAGCAAGTAAAGAGTACATATGGACTTATGCAGCTCTAGAGTTTGCACTTGTGGCGTTGATTCTCCATCTTTTCTATTCAATAGTAAGAAGCATTCCACCTTGATCTCGTCTCATTTCAACAATATATGGCAATTGCTTTTGTTCGAGCAATTTTTCTTAGCATAAACCATGAAGCTTCATTTAGAGCATTAGGCATTGATGCATCATGACAGAAATAGTTGAACCTAGGTTAAGGGTGGATAGAAATATTCGTAAAAGTGAATCTATTATGGTCATTTGGATGAGTTCTTGTATATGAAATTGAAATTGATAACCCTCAATTGAGAACTTATTTTTTGGGTAGAAGAATTTAGCTCGAGGATGCATTTCAAATCACGTAATAAAGTAGCAAAAATGTATTTTGTTTCACAACTTTAGACCTTTTGGCAATTTAACTTGCATTGTTTGGTGTCACAGCTCCAATTTTCAGAAATTTATGCCATCCTGATTGCGTCCTTCTTAGGACTTGGATCGTCTATGCTCATCAACTCTCTGTATGCACGACTATATAGCTGCTGCTTTCAAGCTGCTGCTGAACCCTCTAACCCTAGTCCAGTGTGATCTCCATTCAAGAGAGAGAAAGCAACAGATGGAATTGGATTACACACTTCCATTTCTAATGGCTTCTGGAAAGTTCATGTTTTGGAGATTTGAAGATGTCCGACTCGTTTCCTCGGCAAGTTGGGGGTAATCATCTTGGCAGCGCAGTCGATTCAGGAAGCCTCTAAGGTATCAGATATTTTATGTGAGAATTAGTAGGGGAAATAGGCATTTCGGATGTTTGATTTTGGAGATGTATGGTGAACTCACACTGTTATGTTTTCTGCCACTATTGGTATATAATATAATATAAAATATAAAATTTGTTCCCAAATACTCCTGAAAGTTTTTCATTCACCTTTCTTGCAATTATAACTTGGAAAACTGGCTAGTGATATCAGTATGTTGAAGTAAAAAATATAAAAATAAAAATAATAAGCTTAAACAATGAACAGATATAACTTTACTGATCAGTTCAGATGATTGGTATAGATTTTAACTCTATTAAAAATGAACTTATTAGATAACTTTGATACATTTGTTCTTATGGACCCCAACTAAAATTATTATATGGATCAAGGATTTCAAATGAGTATATGCAGATCAGATCAGACCTACCAAAGTTACTATAAATGTAGTTCAAAACAAGAGTTGCATATTTCAATTCCATTATAGTAAAAAAAAAAGACATGCATGGATATAAAAAATAACCCCTTAAAACCTTAAATCCTAATGCAATTCAAAAGTTGCAACCTCATTTCTCATCTCAAAAGTTGAAATAGAGATGGGATACTTCATCTCAGATTCAAGAACATACAGCATCATATGCACATCCTCCATGTATGGGAGCACTATACTTCCAGCAACAAAAGCTGTAACCTCATTTCTCACTTCAATCCAACTACAACCGGGCATTTTCCTAACGCCTCGTTCCACCATCGCGTTTCTCAGACTCTCGGCTTCTCTCCACAGCCCACTAGCAGAATACATGTTTGATAACACCACATAACTCATTTCGTCACAGGGCTTCAAAATCTGCAGCTTTTCTGCCAACTCTGCTCCCATTTTTAGATCACCTTGAGGCAAATGAGACCCCAAAAGCGCTTCCAATGAGCTGATTCTTTGGCTTTTTCTACCTGCTTCTACATATTTACTCGCTAATTCTTTGGCTTTTCCTACCTGTCCACTTCGACCTAGCATATCTACAACACAAGCAACATGATCAATACCCGGAAAAATGCCATAGATTGAAGTCATTGATTCGAAAAATGAGAGGCCTTCGTCGATTAAACCCAGGTGGTTACAAGTCATCAATAGACCTATGAAGGTTACTTTGTCTGGCTTCATACCAGAAGCTACCATTTTGTCAAGAATACATAGCGCTTGGCTGGATCGTCCATGCAATCCGAATGCAAACAACATCGTATTCCATGAAATCAAATCTTTATCCAGAATATCATTAAAAGCTCTATGTGAATTGAAAATATCTCCACACTTAGCATACATGTTCACCAGCCCGTTCCCGACATAGGCGTAAGCATGAAAACCCGACTGAATCACATAGCCATGGACCATTCTACCATGGGAGAGTGTTGCCAAGTTAGAGCAAGCATGTAAAACAGCACCTAATGCAAAATCATCGGGACGAATATGACTTTTCATCAGATCAAGAAAGAATGTTAAAGCAGAGTCCCCAAGCCCGTTTCTCATGTATCCAGTAATCATAGATGTCCATGAAACAAGATTCTTCCGGGGCATTTGCTGAAACAAAAGATTCGCTTCTTCGATATTTCCAATCTTCATATGAGCATCAATAACTGCATTCCAAGAAACCTCATTAAACATTTTAATGGATTCCACTACCTTCAAAACCTCATGTTCTTCACCGAATTTTATGTAGAAACTAAGAACTGAATTGCTGACCTCTGCTGCAGAATTCCAGCCACTTTGGATGATATAAGAATGCAGCATACAACCATAACATGGATCACTCATTTCAGAACAAGCATTTAGAGTCGCGCTTAATGTCCATTGATCAGGGCTACAGGAATCCTCTAACATCTTCTTAAACAAGCCTAAAGATGATTCGACTTCGCCCCATTTCGCATAACCAGCTATGATGGTGTTCCATGCTATAACCACTCTTCTCGGCATATTACAAAAGACACTAAGGGAAACATCAAGATGACCGAAGTTTAAATAAGCAAACAACAACGAACACCATGAAACCTCATTCCTAAATCCCATCACCTCAAACACTTTATTCGCCTCATGAGCCCTGAAGCACTTCCCATACATATCAATAAGCGCATTATTCACAGGCAACCAAGAATTGCACCCAGAAACAGTAACAAGAGCATGAAACCTTTGCCCGAATTTTACGTCCTGTAATCCGGCACATGTGCTTAATACTGCAGTGTACGTGAAGTGATCGGGCTTTGCATTGCTCAATCTCATGATATAAAACAGGGACAGAGCTTCTTGATGGAAGCTCAGATGCAAATACCCGCTTATCATTGCGTTCCAGGCGATTGTATCTCTGTGAGACAATTCATCGAACAGTTTGCGCGCGCACAGTATGCTGCCTGATTTTGCAAGGGCGGCGATCTTGGAAGTGATTTGAACCAAATGTGAACGCATGGGACCTCAATTTTGGAGCTGAAGTTGCTGAAATCCATCAACATGTACCGTGATTTCTTGATTTTATGGGGTTGAGACCGTGGTTTTTTTCTTGGGTAAACTCAAAATGCATAGCTGTGACTGATGATATCATCGACCATATAAATTTGAAACCTGTTGATTCGAAAATCATTACCTATTTAAAAAATATATATATACTAAGAAAACTACGGGAAAAATCTACTACTTCCGTCCCAGGAAAGTCTACGGTACTTTCCTGGCACATGTTTTAAAAAAAAGTGTAATGGTGGAGATTTAAATGAATATTTTCATTTTGGGAGTATGCAAACTTTTGTGGGACAAACTAAAAAAGAAAATATGAAAACTTTCGTGGGACGGAGGTACTATTAAAAAATGTTTACAACATCGGATTTCCTGAAATTAAATTCAATACACATTACTGCGACATATTCAAATATATAAAACAATTCAAAATTAAGCTTCACGCTATGTTTTAGTTGTTACTCCCTCCGTCCATGATAATTAGTCTATCTTAGTTGTGCACGGTTATTAAGAAAAAGTTGATGTTGATGTGTAAAAGTAAGTGTATTAGTATAAAGAAGTGTTAATTATTAATAAAGTATTTGATGTGATGTGTAAAAGTGAGTATATGTATATAAAAAAATAAAAATAATGATTAAAAAATTTTCATTTTGGGTAGATAGACTATTTATTGTGGACGGCTATTTAAGGCAACGTGGACTAATTTTCATGGACGGAGGAAGTATTATTTATAGCAAAGCATATTGAGAATTTACTGTATAATTTTTTTAACAGTACCTTGCAAAGGGGAGAAATACATATATTAAAAAAAGTGGAAAAAAATAAAAAAATAATGTTTGAAGGGGTAATTTGGTAAAATTTTATGTAAAAAGTAAAGAAGTTAGTTGAATTGAATGTAATGTGAACCAAAAAGTGAAAAATTAATGATATTTTGTGTAAATATGTAGATATTATGAGGATAAAGTTTATGAAAAAAATTCATTTTTTGGGTCTGCAAATTCTTGTGGACGTTCCAAAAAGAAAAGTTTACAAATTCTCATGAGACAGAAGGAGTATTAATTATTTTATTAAAATAAGTGTCTGTTTTGAAACACTAAAAACAGCTTCTAAAAGCACTTTTTTATAGAATTATCTCTCACAGCTTTTGAAAAAAATTACTTCTAAAAGCTGTTTTGTAGTACTTGCAAACGGGCACTAACTCCCAATTAACATAGCGGGTCAAAATTGTTGGGGGTAATCAATTGTGTGTGTATGTGTGCGCGCGCGTGTGACTATATTTGTTGTGACTCTAAGGGCGCGTTTGGTAGGCATGAAAACCACATGAAAAAAATGGTTTATGGTCTGCCCAAACCTTTTCACCGTCACGCCCTCTTTCCTACAATTTCATCCGGTTTGTTCATCAACCCCAAAAAAAAAAAAAGCGGACCCCCCCCCCCCCCCCCCTCTATACATTTTCATGATTCCACCATATTTTCGTAAGGGCCCATTTTGAAGTCGACCGTCACACAAGTGTTGCCGGAAGCCATGAAATCCAACCGCTACCGGAAGCCATGCAATTGCCACTGCTCTCCCCAAAGCCTGCTCCTCCTGTTGAATTTCAATCGTTGCATAATTTTGAGGAGTGGTATAGAGATGGTTGGTTGTTGCCGGCAAAATCGACAGTGGGTGTGGCGGTTTCAACAACGAACAGAGGCGACAGACATTCTACAATCGTAACGGAGAGATGGATTGCAGCGGCAAGGCAGATCCGACGTGAATAGTGGAATAGCAGTAGATGTTGAGAACAGCGGTGAAGATTATTCCACTGAGCAACTCGTGATTTGAGTGACTTGTTTGCGACGGGATGTGGTCTTCCGATGGCGGATTCCGGTCGATTGTTGTTTCCAGGCGGTCGGGTCTTCGTGCCGCAGTGAAACAAGGGTGCAAACGGGGGCGAGGCCCAATTTCCGCAAATTTCAGATGTGATAATTTCAGTTGAGGAGCTATGAGCACAATTTCCGGCAACATAGTTGTGAACACAATTGGCCGGAATTCTGATTCATCCTCCGATTGAAAATTTAATTTAGCTTATTGTTGGTTGGGTTATTGCCGAGTTGTTGGCAATGGTAGTAGTATGTTTCTATTAATATTGTGTTTGTTTACATTTTGATCTACCAAACATTAAATTTTTTTTCCTATCAAGCCTATCAAACATCAGAAACTTTTATTTTTCTGGGTGAGATAAGAAACAATTTCCAAGAAATTTTCTTGGATTTTTTCCTATCATGCCTGTCAAACGAGTCCTTAATCTCCGATCTACAGAAATTTATTCAACATCAAATATCAAAGTCTTATTTAAATATATTTTTGTTGGTCACTCGGTTCACCTTCACATATATAATTTACTATTCCAACTGTTCATTAATTTTAATATCAATTTATTTTTAATTTTTTTTTTTTGGAATATACACTCGTAAACAAAAATTTGAATCTTATAATATATCTTTACTTGCTTTATTTTTTCAGAAGACCAAAGAATTTATTAATGTTCAAATTAAGTACAAAAATTTATTAACTAATAATTTGCATACAGATGCCAGTATACGTACAAAGGCATAACCAAGAAAGCACCTCTACCAACAAATATAGTCATAGACACCCATCAGTTATCTAAGATACACGAATTTTTTAAAAAACATCATAATGTTATATTAGATTTGCGCATGCCCTAATTCTTGAATTAGCGTATCGAATTTTCTACGTGACGAATTTATCTATCACTTGACGAATTCAGCTAATAAATTCTATAATACGCTATACAAGTCATATTTATTAAGCATTAAATATATTATTGCAATTGAATTATATTATTTCATATAATCTAAATAAATAATGTGACACTAATTTACTATTATGATTTATTTATAAAACTAATTTAACTTGAATTATAACTCAGGTCCAAGTGCAAAACCAAGAAAGCACCTCTACCAACTAATAACTCAGGCCAAGACGAACTATAGTAGAGAATTAATTAAAATCATTGAATTCAGAATATGATAAAAGTAGCTCCTAGTTGGGGAAAGACTCTTTTGATGAGTGTCGCAATGGCCCCATCTGCGATATTTCTATCTATTATTTTGAAAATTTATAATTCTTCCATTTTATTGAATGAAATTTCAATGAATTAAATCTATAAGAATCACAAAGTCCTAGCTTTTGAATAAAATGTAAATTAGTTAGAATTCAAATTTCCAGTCTAATTGTATTTTAGACACCCATCTCCCACTGCTAGTTGTATAATTCTTTTTACTTAATCTATTTTTCAATATGATATTAATTTTTCTTAAATCCTACATTATTTCTTTAAAGAGAAATGTTTTTTCAGAGAGAGTACTATTTAGTTTGCTTCACATTGCTAGTTAGTAGCCCTATTAGTATATTTATTCTAAAAATTGAAAACAATAATCTTAAATATCTAATACTCTAATTTATCAAATAAAATGATTCTGCAATTACTATTTTACTTGTAAAAAGTTAATCACTCCAGATGTTAATCATATCAAAGAGATACATTTCAAGATGTGATCCAACTGCTTCCAGGTTGCTTCATCACACCATGTTTCTTCATCAATTCCCTCCATTCAGCCGCCTGCTCCCACCTTCCAGCATCGGCATAAAGATTCGACAGGAGGACGTAAAGTGAAGGATCATCCTGTCCTGTTTCCAGAAGAAACTTTGCAATTATATTTCCCAAGTCCAAATGCCCATGAGCTACGCACGAACTCAGCAACGTCCACCACACATTCGTGTCAACATCAGCCCCATTATCCTTAATCAATCTATCTGCTACATCAACAAATCCAGCTCGACCTAAGAGGTCAACTATGCATGAAAAATGGTGCATTTCAGGCTTAATACCATAATCCTTCACCATCAAATTGAAAATCCTAACACCATCATAAACTAAGCCCGAGTGACTGCAAGCTGAAAGGACTGCAGTAAAAGTGGCCTTATCAGGATTCAGTGCATTTGAACCTCGTCGCATAGCTTCAAACCACGCGAGAGCTTCCTTTCCTTCTCCATGCTGTGCGTAGGCAGAGATTACGGAGTTCCAAGAAACAAGATCTTTATCAGTCATGCTGTGAAACACTCTCAAGGACCAACTCAATGCCCCACATTTGGAGTAAAGTGAAATGAGAGCATTTCCAAGCAAAGTATGAAAGAAATAGCCTAATGTCAGTACATATGCATGAACTTCTTTTCCATGCATTAGGTCTGATACGCTAGCACAAATGCTCAAAACAAGGCTGAGAGTGTAATGATTCGGTCTTAAACCTAATAGTAGTAATTCGGAAAATTGCTGTAAACCTTGTGATGGTAGCCCGTTTAGTAGAAACCCGGAAATCATAGCGTTCCATGATATCAAATTCTTGGAGTTCATATGATGGAAGATTTTGTTTGCCTTTCCAATCTCACCATTCCTAGAAAAAGCTGAAAGTAATGCATTTCCAACTTCAACTTTCAAGATTAGGGCCTTTTTTATTACGATTGCTTGAAGCATCTCGACTACTTCTACCAACTCTACCCTTGCCAGTAAGCTTCCAATCGTAAATTCATCTGGTTCAATGCCGTTCCTCTGCATTTGTAGGTAAGCAATAATAGAGTCATTACTCAAATTCTCTTGAGCATAGCTTGCTATAATGGCATTCCATGAGATGACATCTTTTTCCTTCAATCTTCTGAAAACCAAACAAGCTGCATCAAAGTTTCCACAATTAGAATACATGCTCATTGCTGCATTGCTCACAGAAGTATGGTGTTCAAAGCTCGTCTTTACGGCTTGACCATGTACTTGAGTAGCAATTTCAAGTAAGAAGCTTGCTCCCATCACACTTACAAAGGTCAATTCAGTCGGTTTTAAACCAACTTTTAGCATATCTTTGAACAGAAACAGAGCTTCTTCATCTCTTTCGATGTTTACTAAACCAGCAATCATTGCATTGTAAGTTATGTTGTTCCCAAATTCCCTGCCTACTTCCTCAAATACAGCGTAAGCATCTGCATTATTTCCACAGTTAAAGTACATGGTAAGCAAAGAATTGATCACTGACACCATCCTCAAAATGCCAGTCTTTAAAACTAAAGAATGCACTTGCCTCCCAAAATCGAACTGCTCCAAAGAACACAAACTCAAAACACTAGCAAACGCATAGTTATCGCATTTCACATCCAAGATATGCATTTTCCGGAAGAATTCAAATGCAATCTCATCATGCCCATTTTCAGCACACCCCGTGATCATCGCATTCCAAACAGCCACATTCCGTTGCGGCATTTGATCAAACAATTGACGGGCATACTCAACGTCCCCGAGCTTTGTACACGCTGACAACAGCGTCGTGTGTGAGTAGACATCAGGGTCCGCAATCTCATCAAAAACACTCTTAACCAGAATCAAGTCCCGCGATTTCGCATATAATGAAAGGAGAGTATTGGTAACATGCGGAAAGCTGTTGAGCCCGGATTTAATGGAGTGGGCATGGAGTTGGGAGCCCGCTCTAGTCTCGCGGGAGTTGGCACACGCAGTAAGGGCAGAAGACAGAGTGTAGTGATCGGGCTTCAAATGGCGAGATGAATGCATTTGCTCGAACAGGTGGAGGGCATCGGAGAATTTGGCGGCGTTAACGAGGTTCTTCAGTCGGCAATTGAATTTAATCACTTCTTGCATGGGATTTTCTCAAATGGCGGTTGTGATGGGAATTGATGATATATGGATTGTTAATTATTCAGGGAATCAATCATTGCGCTAATAGCAGCTTCCGAGTTCGGTAGTGTGGTTGCGCTTGTGGGTACCAAGGATATACGTTTGGTGATGAGTCATGAGAGGATGGAATTTGGTTATGATGGTAAAGGGCCTGGACTCGGTTGTTGTCAGGACGATGGTGGTGGCCTGGTGTAGTTGAGGAATGTAGGTAGACGGCGGGCCTTGCTTCCATCTCCCCAATTCTCTACCTCTACTAACATAACCTTTAGTTTGTTTAAAACAAGAAAACATTTTTTAAAAAAGATACTCCCTCTGTCCAACAATTATATACACCTTTCTTTGCACGTGCTTTAAGATAATATGTTGGAGGATATTTTGGGTATTGTAAAATTCATTTATGAATAAAAATTACGTCTTTCTTTGCACGTAGTTTAAGGCAATATGTTGGAGGATATTTTGAGGTATTGTGAGGTCCGTTTATGAATAAAAATCAAATTTTTGGAAAGTGTAGATTATGTAGTTTTCAAAAATATGATCTTTATTAATAAATGTACCTCACAATACCCCTAAATATCCCCCGACATATTGCATTAAACTACATGCAAAAAAAGTTGCATATACTTGGTGAACAGAGGGAGTATAATTTTTCGTGTATATATATATATATGTGTGAAAAAATAATCTAAGAACCATATGTTCTCTCTAAAAGATAAAATATATCATCTTTATAACTTTATAGCATTAATTTCATGACAAAACCTTATATACAAATTTCTATCATAGAAATATCTATTTTTAAAAATTTGCGGATCTAAAACGGATCGGGTTAAATTTGGATATTTTTTTCCAAAATTCGCGCAACTTATATTTTTAATTTTTTCGCTTCCAGGTATGTTACAATTTAGGCAAATGCATATTACTTTAAGGCAAAATGTATGTTACAATTAGACTAAATGTTATATTTTACACATATGCTTTTATTTTTGTAGAAATAAATATTTTTCATACAATGAAACACATACATGTATGTGTAACCCATATTTTTTCTTAACAAAACATTTTATCATATAGTAATACATGTTTGCTCATATAATAACACAAATTGAGGAACAAATATGTGCTACAATTAGAGTAAATGTGTGTTACTGCAAATATATGTTACAATTAGAGTAAATGTGTGTTACTGCAAATGTGAGTTACATCTAAAGTAAAATGTGTGTTACAATTAGAGTAAAGTGTGTTACTGCAAATGTATGTTACAATGTGTGTTACAATTAGAGTAAATGTGTGTTATTGCACATGTGTGTTACAATTAGAGTAAATATACATTACTGCAAGATCAATGTGTGTTATTGTATATACAAACATTTATTTTGTTTTTAGAAAAATATATATTGTACTTTTTATAGCATATGTAAGGTATTAAAAGATGTATTAGTGCGTAAACAACATACTATCAACATAAATCAACAAAGGGAATGAAAAATAAATTAAGTAACACATATTTATTCTTGCAAAAAGTACATATTTTCTTTATAGTTACTTGAAAAGTACAAAAAATTATTTTTTTAAAAATTAGTAACACAGATTTTACGTAATAGTAACACGCATTTGCCCAAATTGTAACATACATGGGACCAAAAAAATCTAGAATTATAAGTTGCGCAAATTTTGGAAAAGAATGCCCAAATTCGACCCGACCCGTTTAGACCCGCAAATTTCTAAAAAAATGATATTTTTACGATAAAAATTTCTACACAAGTGTTGCTCTAATTTTATATACATATGGTATGCTATGCAACTTAAATGTATTTCTAAATTGTAATATCATTTATTTCTTAAAAGTTATACATATTATTATTACTATTAAAAAGTGTATTTTTGAAAATAAAATTTTCATCAATAACATATGTGACTTTATAATAAATATTTTATACACTTTTTAAAAAATAAATTTGAATTACGTAATACAATTACTCAACAAGACTCATAAATTTATTTTTTAATTAAGATCTTAAATTTATTTTAAATATGTAAAAATATATTATATATTATAAAATTTTAATTTAGAATTAATAGATCTACCCCGCCCCGTGATCCGTGACTGATCGATCCAACCTAACCCGTAAATAAAGTAGAGCGAATTTGAATTTTCTAATATCCTCCCCAATCTGCCCCAATATGAATTATTTATTTTGGACGAAGAAAATACTTTAAATAAATTTTTTAATATTCTTGATTAAATATTTAATATTTCAAAATAATTTTATGATAAAATAATCATGAACAATCATCTAAAATTTTGCCCAACTATTATTTTCCGCATTTTCAAGTGTTCCATATATATTTTTGTAAATCATGAACAATTTTCATACAAAAATCTTACATACATATATAGATAAATTTTTTAAGAAATAACTGCAAAATGATACATCTCAAAACACTATTTTTAAATCGATACAATATGCCAAAAAAAAACTCAATTATTCAACTCATGTTTACTTTATTATGCAAAAAATTTATACCAACTAAAAAAGATAACAATTTAAAGTTAATTCATTTTTTCAATTCAAAATACCAATAACACATAGTTTTGTCACACATTACCTGTTTTCTAGAAGATCCAACAAAATGGTTCACGTTATCAAACACAAGTAGGCGATCGGCGTGGAGGTAGGTAAAAGATATTGACAAGCACTTACTTGCGAAATGTGATGAAGAAATCAAACTTTTGCAGACAAAACATTCAGCAACCACATTATTTCTTTATAGAATTTTAGTTCAAAAGTTACATGTAGAACTTAATCCAATCTAACAAAGCAACCTTTATTCAAAGAGTCCAAAAATACAGTAGGATGCTTCTCACAAATAACTGCAGAAAAGAATGCAAGCCAACCAGAAAAGGATGCTGCACCATGGGTATACTCAGCCTTGAAGCCCAATGATACCTGCCAGGAAATAACACAAAGAGAAAGTACAATTTAAGCTTGGTATGTTTCTCCTTGCTAACCATTTATGCTTAAAACTTATGGTGTAGGACAACTCAGATTAAAACCAAGTACTTTTTGGTTTAAATGAACACTGTGAAATTTATGTATTAATTATTATAGATAACTTTCAGCAATGCTGATTTCCTGGGATTGCTGGAAACCTTTAAAGAGTAACTTGTCGAAATAGATCTTCACAAACAGAGAGAGATAGTGTGTGTGTTTTTTGTGCAATTGAATGTCGATCTGCATCATAGTTCGATAGAAGGGTAAAAATGCAGCTTACCACAAGCAATTCTCCCACCAGCATTTCCAGTGGATTTGCTAAGCTCATGTCCACCTGCGACAACAAAGAGAACTCTATAAACTAATAGAATGATGGAAGGGAGAGAGATATACCATATAACTTGAAGAAAAGCCGCTAATATAAAACTATGATTGATAAAAGCAACAGGGTGTTGCGCAAACAAGAGGAAGCAGAAAAACAACTGGAACCTTCCATATCCATGCTCAACCACTCAGAAAATTTACACCCACTTTGAATAAAAACTAAAAGAAATCCTCGCATTTAAAAAATTAGTATTATTATTTACAAAAAAATTCAACTTTATGAATTACTAGTGTCTCATTGATAAATCAGAAAAGCTTGTCTAACAATTACTTTGTCCATCATTTGTTAGATGATCCAGAGTCCATGACCTGAATGAATACTTAGGACACTTTCAATATTCCTACTTAACCATGGTGGAGGATGATAAAGGACTATTTCATGGTCTCCTTTCTAGAAAATGGACAATCATGCCAGAGATAATTGAGTAAACACACAAAATAAGACACCCACCCTTTCCGAGATCATCAGGATCAGCATGAACAACGACAGCTCTTCCAATTATAGAGTTTGGTCCTGTAAGTGGTATCTGCCACAAGGAAAAGGATCATTAACGCTAAAGCTGGAAACCATATTAGATACAGGTGATGGTGAAGGAATTCATACCTGATTGTCAACAATGGTAAAATCAGCAGTGCCTGAGTCAAAAGAAGCAGAATTTAGAGGGTGTTGGAGTTGGATATTAATTGAGATAAGATAACCACAGCAAAATGTCAAAATTAATGTTAAGCATCAATCAGATCATAATGCCTAAAAAACAGAATACAGTACAAATCCCAAAAGGTAAAATGACAGATGACCTAAAAAATTTCACTGGCAAGAGAAAAGGCTCATATCCTATGTCACTGGAAAAATGCCAAGAATATGCAACAACACAACTTGCAGCTACTCACTCGAATAGGAGTAGGAACTCAAAACTGTTATGAATGTGATTTGATCCAATGATAAATTTTTTATCATACATGCCAAATAAGGACATAGTTTTTTAATCATAAAATCAACAGGGATTACCATCGTCTCCAACAGTGACATTCCCAAGGTCACCAGCATGGCGAACATGATCATCAGGAGCACCATGCTCTTTGCCAGCAGGATTGAAGTGAGGTCCTACAAATTGGAAAATACATTAACAATGTAAATTGAAAGAAAAAAATCAGCACATCGAAGAAGTTATCCTCACATATTATAGAGCTAATAACATGTATAACAAAGAAATTACCAGTTGACATACAGCCATTGGTGGTGTCACCAAGGGCATGCACGTGAAAGCCATGGAGACCAGGTTTGAGACCAGAAAGGTGTCCAGTGACAGTTGTTGGACCTAAGTAATAAAAGACAAAGAATATAAGCAATCCAGTCTAACTTGAACAGCTTGAAAATACACTGATATAACAATGTGAATGGATGAAAATGATAAATACCATCTCCCTCTTGGGTGAAGTTAACGGTGCCACTAACACCTTCACTGCTGTTGAGAACAACGACTGCCTTCACCATGGTTATATGTGATCTATAAAATTCGTAGAGATAAATTTAAAAACCTCATACATAAGGAGTTACAGTCAAAAACAGGCACATTTAGTAAACATAACATTGGAGAGAGTACAAAAATTTGAGATTGAATTGGCCATCAAGCATCAAATCATTTAAACAGCCTCAGAGCCTCACAAAGGACTGGATCTTAGTTATCACTAGTCAAAACTTATTTGCGCTCAAGGAATCTCATTCAAACAACTTAGTTAAAATCAGAAGAATCAGCCAAAACACAAACTGAGTAAAATTTCTGTAAAAAATAAACTTGCAGAGGTAGTAGTTCTGCGTTATAACATGAAGGATCCAAAAAAGAACTCATTAATTCCAAACACAGAAAAGCTTCAAACCGACTGCATCGTTACAAACCGCGGGGAATCAATCGAGCAAAATAGATAAACGTACTTGAAATTAAATCAATCTACAGATAAACACAAAAACAACATATATAACGAAATAACACGGTCAGATTCACAACAGATCAACCGATAGCTTGAATAAAAATCTAGGATAAATCACAACAGATCCAGTCAAAAAGAAACATTTCAGCTAGATAATCAGAATAATTAATCGGAGAAAATGAAAATTAAAACAGAAAAACCTACAGATTTCTTTCTACTCTCAACTTTGAATCAATTTACCTCAGATGACCCCTAGTTGCAGTTATAGCGTTTTGATATTCTGGTAACTAGTCGAAGTTATAGAGTTGGAGAAGAGAGCGAGGGTGAGCGGAAGGTTCTAGTGACAATTCCAAGCTATATAACAATCAAGACTCAAAAGGAAGGGTTCTGTCAAAAAAAAAAAAGAGGTTTAGAAAAAATATATATTTATTTATTTTAAAAAATTATTATTAATTATTTTTTTAAAAATATACTCCCTCCATCCATCCCGTAGAAATTTACACCCTACAGGCTACGGGACGACATATTTTTTAAGGAAAATGTATTTTATATATAAAATAGTGGCATATGGATAAATATGTGTATAAGTTTGTGAGTATTCACGTAGATCAATATTTTTATTTTTAATAGTATGCAAATTTAAGTGGAATATCTGAATAAAAAAATGTACAAATTCTTGTAGGACATAAATAATACTCCCTCCGTCTTTCTATAAGTTGCTCATGTTGCCATTTCCGTCCGTCTTTCTATAAGTTGCTCATTGCTTTTTTACCTTTTTTGGAAATTACTATTCACTTATTTATTATTATTTTCAATACTTTTTACACTATTTTCATTACTTTTTCACTTTTTTCCATCACATCACTCATACTTTTTCACTTTTTCTATCACATTACTTATACTTTTTCACTTTTACTTTAATTCGTGTGCCCAAAAGCAACGAGCAACTTATAGAAATACTGAGGGAGTATTAATGAAACAAGGATAGTGAATTTTAAAATTTGTAGACGTAAATCCTTTTATCCAACCACCACATTATATGTTATTTTATTATTCTGATGTCAATTAATCCATGTGTGGTCAATTAATGATGGCGCTGCCTGATAGGCTGATACCATTAATCTGTCCACCGTGTTAACACAGAGTCACGCGCTTTATCGAGTGTAGACTTTACCTATAACCAGTAACCACACATCACTTAAAAAGTAACAAAAAATTTCATCAAAAGCATTAAAATTTGATAAAGTATTATATGAACTATTTTCATAATATAAATTATTTTATGATATAAGGTTTATAATTATGAATTTTTTTTTTTTATCTTGTTAAAAAGTGGTTCATAATATAAATCATTTTCACACAATATCTATTCTTAAAATTTTGGGTCAATTGTATTATATTGTAATTATTGTAGATTTTAATTTTTTTGCTAATCTTAACTTTTGATATTCCTAATAAAATTATTAATATTTTAAATTAAATGTATGATACTTTAAATTATTTTATAATAAAAATTTTATAAATTATTTTCATATTAACTCTAGTAGTTGATTTTTTCTATGTTTTAAAATGCGGATTGGACCGGTCGGTCGGATCAGTCCGACTGCTACCCAGACACCCATTTGGCCGCTTTTATATCTTAGACCAGATATTTTTAAAAGCGATTGAAAAGCGGTAAAAATCGGGTTTGACCAGGTGGACCGGCCGAAACGGCGATTTAACAAATATTTGATAAATTGATTTATTTTTTTACACAACATAACGAATTAACTATATTAATTATATATAATATATATTAAATATAATTTAATAATAAAGTATCTAATTTTTAATTCATAATGACAACCCTAGGTTCCCTTTAGTTTCTGGAAAATGGAACTGGATGCATACGACTTCACACCATCCCTTCCAAGATAGTTGTGTTGTGGTACAATTATTACAATTGGCCCAAGCCCATAAATAATCGGACGAGACCCAAACCCAATACAAGAGACCTTGGAGTGCAAGCACAAACAAGGTCCATATCCGCGAGCACGAGCAAAATCATTACCTACGCGCACGAGCAAGTCGAGCATTACGGGCACGAGCAAGTCGAGCACCATCGAACACGAGCAAGCTGAGCACCTGCGGGCACGAGCACTCTCATGGTTAACTCTTACAGAGAAATTATAGCTATTATGCATAATTGAGGGCTTAATAAATATCATTTAATGCCTATACAAGGGAAGCTACCATTTATGGAGAGAAGACTTACTGAAATAATATTTGTAACAGTCTAGTTGACCAATTTAGCACGATGGACGCACATACCTTATTTAGGATCGTCTATAAATATGGCCTTAGGGCCATCATTGTAAAGATCCACGAATTTGTCTAATACAAAGAGTACATTTAAGTCCTAGCTCTTGCAATACAAGACCTAGGCAAATCTCTATGTTATTTACATTTTCTGCATGATTATTCAAGTATTATTATACTTATTTGTTATCCTGATCCCAGCCACATAAGAATTTAATCAGGTAATAACAATTGGCGCTAGAAGGAGGGTACATGCGGATCGAATACGTACATATCCAAATCTTAAGGATTTAGACTCGGATCTTGAAGTTTATCTTCAAATCCTAAAGTCTCTAAGAAATTTTTGAAGGCAATCTTCAAAGTTGTAGTTTCGAGTACTTCTACAACTCATCGTGGAAATGACAAAATCAAAGGCTGCTAATACTCCCCGTGATACTCTCCACAATACTTCTACTGAATATTCCACGTCTTAATTGAAAGGGAATCAGTCTGGTAGAAACGCACATACCTTGGACCAAGCCCTCGTGGCTGAGCGTGTTCAGACCACAACTGGGCATCGGACAAGGGAATTGATTCCCATCCCTATACAAGATTTTGAGTCTCTCGAGCAAGTGGATACACTTGTCCGGAAACTCCGGCAAAAGGCCAAAGAAATGAGAGCAACACGAATCTCATCATCTGCGCCAAAGAAAATCTACAATTTTCGCCAGCACAAAGTGAGAAGGATGAAATAGTACCATGGGAAAAGCCAGATGCAAACAACTGATTCCAAATCTCGATCGGTTTGCAACCGACTTGGTTCGAATCTCTCCAAGAGGTCGCCTTTACGGCCAGATAATTGGGAAGCACCACAAGTTTCTTCCATTCCAGAATCATTGATAAGGTCCTCTAACTACACTCCAATGCAAGTCTCATATTCGAGAGAAGCTGAACCTGGAAATTCGGCCAGTCAATAAATGAGTTTTGCGCAGAGTGCTTTACTTAGACGCGACCAACCCCGAATTTCAGCCTATGATCGGTTGGGCCCAGGGGATTTTTGTCATTATGATTTTGGTGAACCAGTTGTTGAAGTGATAAGACCAGCAGTGGCTATGCAAGATAGCCAACAATCCCTTTTGCAGGATTTACAAAAAATGTTAGCCGAGGTAAAGGGCAAGGTGAAATCAAAAGGAGATCTTCAGAAATGATTAAGCTCGGAAAATGAGCCTTTGGCCATCGAGCTGGAAGATGCTCCAGTCCAATCGAAGATAAGTCCTCTCCAAGCTCCTCTCTATAAGGGAAGGACATATCCGGAGACTCATCTCTCCAAGTATAGGATTTATATGACTGGTCGAGGTGCGACAAATGCAATAAAATACCGTCAATTCCCTCTCACTCTAGGTGAACTAGCCCATAAATGGTACGTAAATCTTCCTCCTCATTCCATCCATAGTTTCTCCGAGCTTGGGGAGAAGTTTGTATCATACTTTGCTGCAAAAATCAACAAGCCGGAGAGTTGCCATCGATTGATGAGAGTCCGACAATAGAAAAATGAGGGAGACGAGCAGTATATCGACAGAATTGATGAGATCATCCTCGGTGGTGAGCCTGTGAGCAACGAGCTTGCGCTTCATTCTCTACTTGGAGGATTTAGGAGAGATTCCCCCATGTTCCGCAGTCTTTCCAAAGACCTTCCCACTACATATGTGGAATGTAGGAGATGAGCAAGCGAACTCATTAACCGTAAAAATTTATTGGCCCAGAGATTGGGGGAGGTGAAAGAGGACGAGAAAACTAACTTTCACAATAACAACAAACTGAAGTTGCACACCTAGATGTTGAGGATGATGATTTTTTCGGGGAAGAGCTTCCAATACGAGTTGGGGGCATGAACACATGCTCCAATCTGGCGGAGTTTTGGGAGTTTTCACCCATGGTATTACCTCTTCAACTAGCAGGACGAAAGCACTTCAACTCTAAGACCAAGATTAAAAAATTCGGAGTAGAGAATTTCGTGCTTCATAAGATGTTACACTTCCATTTTGTAAAGCCCTGGGGGGCAATGTACATATATTGTTATATATGAATAAAAGGTTTTGTGGTTTCACAAAGTTATTGAGAACACTACTCACTCAAACTTCATTGAAGTAGCGAGCTCCAAGTACCTCGCGCAAGCTTCGGTGGAAGTTATCGAGCTCCAAGCACCTCGCGCAAGCATCATTTAAAGTTAGCGAGTTCCAAGTATTCTCGCGCAAGCTTTATTTGAAGTTAGCGAGCATGACTATGGATGGAGCCAAAGTCGCCCGATCTAAACTAAATGCGAGCTAATTATCTTGCAAATTGAGTTTAGTGTGAGGCGCAACGAATTTAGCTCGACAAATATAGCTGACGAGGATAATCCTTTAAAAATAAACTCCCATGACGAGCTAATTATCTCTCAACACGGGAAACACCAACTCAAAGGCGAGCTAATTATCTTGCAATCAGAGTTGGCAAAATTGTATGTCTAGGCGAGCTAATTATCTCCCTAGGCCAAAGTCGTCTGATCTAAACTAAAGACGAGCTAATTATCTTGCAAATTGAGTTTAGTGTGAGGCGCAGTGGATTTAGCTCGGCAAATATAACTGACGAGAATAATCCATTAAAAACAAAGTCCCTTGACGAGCTAATCATCTCTCAATACGGGCAAAATCAACTCAAAGGCGAGCTAATTATCTTGCAATCAGAGTTGCCAAAATTTTATGTCTAGGCGAGTTATTTATCTCCCTAGCACAAGTTTATGAGAGTATAACTGCAAAGTCCAAATATTGTACAAGGACAAGATGGTCTAATCGAAAATTTGGACGTCCACTGTTTAAAACACATTCATCTCTGAGCTCATATCACGTGATCAAATTGTTTTGATGATATTAATTGATCACAATATGAGTGGGGGCATAAAGAGTTCATACTTGACGAGCATGCAAAGCGACTCAAATTGCATCCGCAAAAGTAAAGTAGATAGAGCATTGACCACATAGCACAATATCCTCAATTGGACCTCATTATTGATTTGATCCTTATTGAGCAGTTGTTTAAAAGTCTAAGCGATGCATAGGAATATTCTTGCACGGTAGTATAAATTCCACCTTGCAACTCGTCATTCTCTTTTCCTCTTTCCATTTGCACCTGTGCAACATTTGTCCCAACATTTTTCTTCACTTTGAGGGCTATGCGTCGAAGGTACATATATGTTGGAGCTTGAGTAGTCAGGTTTGCGGTCTAAAGAGCTAACATCTGAGTAGCTAGCAAGGTGGTATCCTCATGGATTTCTCAGATAACAATCTCAAGTTCATAAGTCCAATCACAACGGATGTAAAAAATTGTCCATTTCAGATGGCTTGGTCGATACAATCAAAATTTCCCCAAAGATGACCAGAATGCTCATAAGGTGAAACCAGGAGTTAGGCATAAGCTGTTTGGGGGCAATTTCCCAATATTGAAACACTTAAGTAATGGCCGAATGAAGAGAAAAAAAAGACCTACTTTCATCATATCATATGTCACCATTACCATTCCTATTAGAGTTTGACTCATCCTTTAACATGAATAGGATATGTAATAGTATACATCACGGGGTGTATCCTATCTTACACGCCAAGAATTAAGCTCATTCTGAGTCACGATACTTTCAAAGTTATTAGAGTGTCAGCGAGTCATATCAATTCTCAGAAAAGACTCCGGGGAGCGAGGAACAGAACAATGGAGGTGATTGACTAAATATTCGGCAAGAACATAGTTCGATCCAATGTCAGGCTCTAGCTCGTCCAAAAGTTACTCTAAATGTTATTCCAGATGACAAGCGGCGTCATGGTGTCTACAAGCACTAGTATAACTCCTTGAAGTAAGGGAATTATAAGTCTTATCAGCTATAGTTGCTTGCCCAATCAATTGTCACAAAGGCCACGCAGATTCTCCTTAAAAGTTTTTTGGTACAGACAATGTCTTCAGACTAAAGTCCTAAGTTCAAGAAGTCGTCACTGACGTCGGACGCTCAGAAACGACCTTGATTGCCGCTCTTGACGAGTTAACATGAGACTAGTTATCAACAACAGCAGGTTCATTTTTTTATAAAAAGAATATATATATATATATATATATATATATACCTGGTTTTGATCGGCATTTGCTGAAGAATATGTTTATACAATAGCCGACATTGGTGGCGGTAGAGCGCCTGCATTGCAAGACTAGGGATATTGGACGGGGAGAAGTGGGTTAGTTATCGGTCGTCATCGAACTCTAGCCGATCACTCGCAACGGCCGTCGGACATATGAACCACCATCAACCAGGTGCAAGTGACTAGAAGAGAACTTGGAGACGTTTCCAATTTATCTTTTCTGAAAATGGATGCCGACATTGGGTTGTTCGCTATTTTCTCACTATCAAACTCGAATCGTATACTCATAGCAGCCATCCGACGTATAAAACGATGTTGACTTGAGGGAAGTAACAAAAGAGCTACCGTCAACACAACAACGGGTAGAAGTAAGAAATGCAGGAGAGATCGACTGCCGCCGTACCATTGTGTTTGTACAGATCGACTATCGTTTCTCTCTGGCTATTTCATCTGATGTATTTATCTTTCTTTTTCTTCCATGCACCGAGGAAAACAAAGGGAAACACACCGACGTCCATTCAGATGTAGGATAGAGATAGACACTAACCACATGTTGTCGATTGATGAAGAACATCTCCGCTTCAGTCATAAGCCCGGGGGGTGTTGGACGGAAGCAATGTATATTATTGAATACCAGAAAAAGTCACGAAGTCGCATAGAGGCTCATCAAGAAGAAGTTGTCATGTCCAATCTCGAAAAGACAACCACCACCGCCTGAGCAACATCGCGCAATGGCAAGGCAGTGGGAACCGAAGTCCGTCACTGACCAAGCACTAAGAGCAGAGGCTGGCGGAGATAACCACCACCGCCTGAGCAACATCGCGCAACGGCAAGGCAGTGGGAACCGTAGTCCGTCACTGACCAAGCATTGCGAGCAGAGGCTGGCGGAGATGAAAATATGTGCTATGGCACATCGATCTTGTGGCAGCGATGAGCTCACGACATGGTGGAGGAAAACCGGTGCCAACAACCATAATGACTTGAGAAGCAGTTTTGTCTACTACTATAACATGGAGTAGAGGCCGTTGGCGACGATGATTCATTGCTGGAAAGTGCCGTCTGAATTCACCTAAGAGAATATCGTCATTTCTATCGTAAGTCCGTTGTTGGACGGTAAGAGGTGGACTTTTCTCAACCATAGACCACTGTAGTGGGTGAAGTTGTTTCTGTAGTTGGCCGTCGCATGTCATTAATTGATAAAGAACACCTCTGTTTCCATCATAAGTCTGGGAGATGTTGGACGGGAAGGGGGATAGCTGTTCTTGGTGATTGATTGTTGAGGATCGGTGTGGAATACAACCAATTTTCATTACCTGTTGAATGATCCTTTCTCTTGCTTGAGTCTCTTACTTCGTGAAGCTTAATATTTTTATCATCGTCTTAATTACATCATTTTATACACTGCCTTCACATACCACATCAGTCAGAGGAGCCACATAGAGCAATCTTTTTATTGCATATTCAGTCTTAGCGGCAATTTCTTTTTCATTGGGGTATCCAGTGTTTAGCAGCTAGAATAAAGCAAGAACAGCGTCAACATTTTCAATATAGGATCGGAGTTCATTGTCACAACAGTCCAAATCGACAGAAAAATGAGAGAATTCATCTGATCGGATCCAATTCAATATAGTCTAAAATCCTTAACAACTCATTCAAATCAGGTACAACACGTAAGGGTTGTTGTGGAGGTGGCAACGACATATGTGACCTGAAAAAAGAGTATATATGGATGAATATATGTATTTGTATGAATACCTGATTGTTAGAGAGTGACTGGTTTGAATGGGTGAACAATATATAGCCACCATCAGTTGTTGTAGAGTGCCGCCACTTCCGTCGTAAGTCCAGAGGGTGTTGGACGGTAAGAAATCGAGTTTTGAATAGTCACGACGGAAAAACTGGAGTCGAAAGTCCATCGAAAATCAGTCGTCAGGTTTACGAGACAAAAAAAATCGCCGATTCTCAGACGAAACCGTCAACATTATGTGCGCTGTAGGAGATCGCAATCCACCACAGACGATGCATCGCAAATGGAGAAGAAGAATAGTCGCATTTTTATGTATTGAGATTTGGTCCTTAAAAATTAGAATAGGTGAAACTGCTGAAAATCAAAGCAAAATTTCGACATTGATGAAGGGACACTCACGCCCGTCCTTCTTTCATGTCGCCGAGTAAAGTCGGTAGCCATTGTAATCGTGATGGGCGACGTCGGTGCAGAGTAGGAGAAGGTCTCGCACTCATCTACTTCACACGCTGGACGATAATGTGTATATATGTTTTGGATGGAGATGGGCCAGTGCGTGATTATTGTGATTTAGTTGCCAAATAAAGATAAATTCGTCGCAAATCAATTATTTAAATTAGTTATGAAATTGCGGCACGAATTTTATAATTTTGGGCCAGATTTGCGAACAGCGCGAATATTAAAGAGAATATTTGGAATTGATTTCCATATCACGATGCCGACGCGGTTACCATAAGATGGAGGACTGAATTGCACAAATTTTGCTATATATATACGGAGAAGGGGAAGTTGTCGCTGCTCTGCTATATATATATATGATTTTGCTTGAGCCACATATCCCAATTCCTCACTTGGAACGGGAAACAATTTGCACGTCACGTAGTTTCGGCAAAGACTGCCGCGAACCACCAGAAACAGAGCCTTCGCCCAGCTTCAAATCACTTACAATTCCCTCAGACCCACAAGTTCTCCAGTTAGTAGAGAGACTCGAAGATTCCATTGCGGCCTCCTCAGATTCTCCTTCGCCGCCTCTCCAGAAGCAAAGGAACATCTCTTCCAATTGTTCCTTTCCACGTCATGGCCTACATATAAGGAAAGAAAGGAGGATGATTAATTCAAAAAAGCTTCTACAAGAAGAAGACATGCGACGCAACTGAGTTGTATGATCACAAGAATATTATTTGAGTTGAAGTACATATGCATATATGTATATAAATGGAAAGAGGCAGGCGTATTATTTCTTGAGCAAATGTATATTAATTGGGCCATATATTGGATTGATTCAAAATAAAATGTACAACTGGTCATCAATATTTAATTCCACTTATCCATTTCAAGAGTAGGATTTTTTGGATTTTATTTCACGAAGGCGAGTCTCAGTGAGTGATTGGATTTTTTTAATTTTTTCTAAGATAAATTTTCATAGTCTACGTAGTATCAAAGTATCCTCAGGCAAGACCTCTTATTAATCCCAGTCAGTTCTGCTCTTGATTTACTTTTAGCATGCTACATCTCAAAGAATTAGCATATCAAAAGTAGGGGGCAATTGTTGTGGTACAATTATTACAATGGGCCCAAGTCCATAAATAATCGGACGAGACCCAAACCCAATACAAGAGACCTTGGAATGCAAGCACAAACAAGACCCATATCCGCGAGCACGAGCAAAATCATTACCTACGGGCACGAGCAAGTCGAGCACCTACATGCACGAGCAAGTCGAGCATTACGAGCACGAGCAAGCTGAGCACCTGCGGGCACGAGCACTCTCATGGTTAACTCTTACAGAGAAATTATAGCTATTATGCATAATTAAGGGCTTAATTAATATCATTTAATGCCTATACAAGGGAAGCTACCATTTATGGAGAGAAAACTTCCTGAAATAATATTTGTAACAGTCTAGTTGACCAATTTAGCACGATGGACGCACATACCTTATTTAGGATCGTTTATAAATATGGCCTTAGGGCCATCATTGTAAAGATCCACGAATTTGTCTAATACAAAGACTACATTTAAGTCATAGCTCTTGCAATACAAGACCTAGGCAATTCTCTATGTTATTTACATTTTCTGCATAATTATTCAAGTATTATTATACTTATTTGTTATTCTGATCTCAGCCACATAAGAATTTAATCAGGTAATAACAAGCTGTAAGTAAGGGTGGGCGAAAAATCGAAAAATTGAATTTTCGAATCGAAATATTTTGATTAATTTGGTTAAAAATTTCGATTCAATTTATAATTTCAATAATCGAAATTTTTTCTATTCGGTTCTGTTATGTGTCCATAAACACCGAAAAATCCAAAATAATCAAAATATTATATATAATATATATATTAGTTATCTTAGTTTAATATTTATATATAAATAATATATATTAGTGTGAATTTAATTTGCTGCTATTGTGTTAATTGGTAGCATTTATTTGATTTTAGTGTTGTAAATATTGAAAAATGCCTGAAAAATTACATTACACATAAATTATGAAATATATTTAAAAAATCAGTTTTAACGGAAATATATTTTAGTTTCGGTTTTTTGGTTATCAAAAAGATCGGTTCGGTTTCAATTTCTGGATTATAAAATTCGGTTATTTCAGTTTGGTTAAAAAATAGTCCAAAACCGACCGAATCGACCAAACGACCACCCCTAGATGTAAGGCCCGCAAGGCCGCAACCCTCCTCCAATGTGTATTTATTTATTTGTAGAATATATAATTTTATAAGGAAAGAAATATATATAAATATTTATAATTATATATTGTATATTTATATCGTCATATCAGTTCAACCGTTTTAAAAAAATACTCCATCTGTCCACCAAATAATTCTCATTTTTCTTTTTTGTTTGTCCACAAAATTTTTTCTCATTTTTTTATTTGGAAATAACTCATACTCATAATAAAAGTTTATGCTCCACTTTTATTTTATTTTATTTTATTATTTCAATATAATACTACTCCCTCTGTCCAACAAATTATTTCCCATTTTCCTTTTTTGTTTGTCCACAAAACTTTTTTCCATTTCCTTATTTGGAAACAACTCACACTCACAATAAAAATTTGGGCACCACAATACTCTTACTTTTCCCTTACTTTATCTATCATTTCAATATAATACTACTTTTTATTAAATCGCGTGCCCACAATGAATTGGGAAAAAGATTCATGGACGAGAGAGTATTATTTATTAAATTTCCTGAGGAAAAGTTTCAAGGACTGATGGAACAGTTGAATTTAGTTCAACCAAAAACACTTAGGGGGTGTTTGGTTTGAGACTTTTGGAGGTGAGTAATGGTAATCAAAGTCATAGTGTGTGTTTGAATTGACTCTGCTATGACTTTGATTCCCAAAAACTAAGAAATCAACAATTGTTCAACTATATGAGAACTATGACTTTCATTTCATACCATTTTCATTCCTATATTATTTCCATTTCTTACAATTATACCAAACGGCCCATTAGATAGTGTTTATTTACTTCTGGAGGTGGATGAAGTACATTCAGATGGAGAAAAAAAATGGATGTTGTAAATCCTGTGAATAGTAAATTTGTGTTTGGTTTGAATTGGATGTGGTAGGGGTGGATGGAACTTTATGTCAAATCAATACTTTTTGAAGATGATGATGTATTATTTTATTATTATTAGTCAGTTGAGTAATAATTGAATGATTGTATATTAATTATATTTTTTTGTAATACATAAATAATTTAAAAAAAACCATGATAATGAATAATTTTTTAGATAAATTAAATTAATAATATAAAAATTGTGTATCTATAATAAATAAATAATTTGATAATAAAATTAATCTTAAATAAAATTTAAATATATCTATAATCTTAATTAATTACATATATATAGTTTACATATATTAAAAATTTATATATATATATTAGAATATTCTAATATATATATTAGAATATTCTAATATATATATAAAATATATAATTAAAACTAATTCTTATTTTTATATTAATTGATATAAATTAAATAAAAATGTATATGAAATATGTGAAAAAGAGATAAATAAAATATACTCCCTCTGTCCCATAGGAACTTGCAGACTTTTCTTTTTGGGACGTCCCATAAGAACTTGCAGACCCAAAACAAGAAATCATTTTATAAACTTCACCCTCACAATATTTACATATTTACACAAAATGTCATTACTTTTTCACTTTATGGGTCCACATTACATTCAATCCAATTAACTTCTTCACTTTTTACCTATGTTTTAAAAAGCGGAAGCATACATTGAACCGGACACCTTAGTTTTTTTGATCGGACCGGGTCCGATCGGTCAGACCGTTAATAAAGCGATTGAGCCGGTATGATATCATAATTATATAATATATAAATTATAATATTATATAATTTAATTCTTTGTATTAAATATATAATAAAGACACTGGATGAAGATGCTGCACCGCTTAAAGATGTTGCAACGCTCATCACACCGCCGGAGATGGATGTCAACGTCAATGAATTTAGGCATCATGTTCTTCGTCTTTTTTAGATTTTTTCAATAAATATATTAGGGCATCAAGAGATTTCTTAAATTGCAAAATAACCCCTTAATATATTTTTTTTTATAAAAATCTTCCTAGCAGCCGGTTCGACCCGGACCGGTTCAACCAGATTAAAACCGCTTTTGACCGGTTCTAAAGCGCTTTAATAGATGGCCGGTCGAACGCTTTTGAACCGTACGTTACTATGTCCGGTTAGCGGTCCGACCGGCCGGTCCAACCGATTTTTTAAAACATAGCTTTTTACACAAAATTTTACCAAATTAACCCTTAAAACATTTTTTTTTTTACTTTATTCTACTTTCCTCTTATTTGTGTGTCACTCCCCCCTTGCAAATTGTGTTGAGACGGAGGGAGTATATTTGATATGTAAGATAAAATTAATGTGATTGATATTAAATTATGTAAAATAAATTTGTAAATATATAACAAAAAATGAATGTATATTTTGAATAGAATAAAATGTACAAATTCAAAAAATAGATGGAACATGGAAAAATCCACCCCATCTGAACGGACTTATTCCTAAACAAATACTCCCGTAACTGTCCTGGTCAACTCCCGGATTTTTCAAGGAAAATGATGCGCGTGGGGTTGCAATTCACATTACGATAAGTAGGTGGGGACGCCTTTGCCGAAAATATGGCGTTGTAATTAGGGGTGGACGGTACGGCATACCGAAATTTTTTTCGCCATACCGTTACCGTACCGAAATTTTCGATATCGAAAAATATCATACCGTTGTCATACCGAAATTTCGGTATACCGAATTTCGATATACCGAAATTTCGATACCGAAAAAAATCATACCGTTTTCATACCGAAAATTTCGGTATACCGAAATTTCGGTATGACAACGGTATACCGAAATTTTTGGTATACCGAAAATTTTGATTTTTTCGGTATACCGTGACATACCGAAATATTTTAGGTATACCGAAATATTTTCAATATGAAATTTTCGGTATATCGCGATATACCGAAATATTTTCGGTATACCGAAATATTTCAATATACCGAAAATATTTCGGTATATCGCGGTATACCGAAATTTCTATATTTATATACCGTTACCGTATCGAAATTTTCGATACGATACCATACCGTACCGAAAATTTCGGTATACCGAAAATTTCGATAAATTCGATATTTTTCGATACGATAAGTGCGGTATACCGGTATTTTCGATATTTCCTCCACCCCTAGTTGTAATTAATTGACCGCGTGGTTCGCGTGGCCTTCTTGGATCTGATTACATCTCTTTTGGGCTTTATTTGATAACAATGTCCAAATAATGAGCCAATAAAAAATTACTATCCCGGCCCATTGAAGAATCATCAATACTCACTCATGGCATTACTCTTACGTGTGTTTGGTACATAGGTCGGGATTAATTAGATTAGATTGAACTTGATAGAATTGATATTGAATTGTAGAATTGCATATTTTTATATTTTATTGTTAAAAATAGGTTTATGTTTGAATATGCTAAATATTAATTTTACCTCATACTAAAGAAAAAAATTATACTCTCCCTCCGTCCCAGGGGTATTTGCACCCCTGGGATGGCACACAGTTTAAGAAAAATGTATTTTTTAAATAAAGTAGTGGTGTATGGGTAAATGTGTGGAAAGTTTTGTGAGTGTGCACGCAAATCGATGTTTCCTTTTTAAGTAGTGTGCAAATTGATTTGGGACAACCCAAAATGGAAAGTGTGCAAATTGGTCTGGGACGGAGGGAGTAACTGATATCGAATTCGATCGTCCCTATTGAGGTATGATATGGAGAGTCCCATAACAAAAATAGGAGTATCAGCTTCACCATTCAATCCTTCAAGCGTTCAACCATCTAAAAGGTCGGGTTAATGCAAGTGTTTTCCTTCAACAAAGAAACCATCCCACATTTAATGTCTCTTATTTACATTGTATAAAATGGTTGCAATCATTTTGGTTCAAGGTTATTTTTTCGGTGAAGTTAGGGCCAATTCTTGAGTATAAATACTCAACACAGTGCAGAGAATTGAAATCAACTAGAAATAGAAACATGTTGGGAAACTATATATGCTTTGACTATTCAATTTTATTGATTGATAAGGTACCATATGTATTCTATAAGCGACTCTTGATTGATCTACAAATAATTATAATTATATATAATACAACTTTACATAAGAAAAATAATATCGAAATAATCTGGAAAATTTGTACAATTTTGACTAAAATGAATGCAGATCTTTTAATGATTTCTATAAATCTTTTGACTTAGCAACCATATCAGTAAGATGTAAGAAGAGAAAAGTACAATTATTACCTACACTTGACTATCACAACTAATAGTAACAAAAAAAGAGAGAGAGATCATTTATTATGTTTTCAAACAATTGCAAATTTTTTCTTTTGAAATTTTATAGAGGTAAGAATGCATTGCCCCAGATAATTTTTTAATTTTTTTTTATGTATCGCCTGAGCCGCTCGCACAACAAGCTGCTGCATCACCAATTAGATGCTTGTAAAACAAATGCTTAATTGTAAAAAAAAAATACCACGTTTTCGTAAATTACAATTTAATCTAAAATTTTGAATTTTGATAAAATAAATCATCACCTTTTAATTTTTTGCAATTTAAACTTTGGGCAACTTACTTTTTACCCAAAAGATGTTATGGACAAAAAATCACAATTATCATCTCAATAAACATCCACATCATTAAATATCTTAAAATATAAATAAAATTATTAATATTATAATATAAAAATAAATAAAAAATACATATAATTTTAAAAAAGACTACTCACAAATTATTTAATTTTTAGTAAAATTTAATATTTTTTTAGAGGGAATATGTATAATTTTGAATTTGTTTTCATATTTAATAATTTAAATTTATTAATTAATTTTTTATTTTAAAATTTTATTTTTTATGTTTAATATATAATAAAATATTTTGATTTAAAAATATAATGAATATGTATTTAGAATTTTTATAGTATTTATTTAATTAATTGTTTATTTTAAAAATATTTATCATGTATATTAATATTTAATTATGTGGATGTTTACTTATAATAACCATGTATAAGGGAAAACTATTCAAAATTTAAATCGCAAAAAAAAAAGTGATAATTTATTTTGTTAATATCCAAAAATTTAGATTAAATTGTAAATTTTTAAAAAGCCTGAAATAAATTGCTACTAATTTTTTGATGCAAAACCACAAACTCTGTTTTTAAATCGGTTAACTTTTTGGTGCAAAACTGCAAAGTTTTTTATATTAATATTCAATCTCTTTTATTTTATTTTTTTCAGAAAGAGTTGAACTCCACGTATTAATACGTTGTAAATATTTTATTAATTGTTCAAAGATTTTTTCTTCTAATTCAAATATGTGGAATAAGTTTATTGTGAATTCGAGTTCATATGAACTCATATCACTTTTATATATAAATGAATCAGTATCAATGTTACAATAATACACTTCTTTCGTTAAATTTCTGCACCAATACCAGTTTGCCAAATTTTAAGAAAAATTAGATAAAGTAAAGATAGTGTGAGCGTATTATATGAGATCTATTTATAAATAAATAATTGAGTGTTAGAATGATAATAAAAATGATGATTTTTATAAAAAAACAAATACAAATTTTTTGTGGATATATGAAAAAGAAAATAGTGAATTAATTTAGCGGGTGTTTTGTTTCATGGATTGAGGTGGATTAAGTTTCTAATCCTAAATAAAATTGTGTTTGGTTTCTAGGATTTGAGCCCAGAATTAAGTCCTGACCCAATATTTGAATTCAACATAATCCTACAAATAATGGATAACTTGATCCCAATTATTATATCGGAATAATTTTAAAAAACAATCATAAATACCAAACACATACTATTTTAAAATTAAAATTATAATTAATAGGAACCATTGAAATTCTATCCTACCCAATCTATCCTATGATCTAGGAAACCAAACGCTCGCTTAGTGGACAAATGAAATACTTGATTTTACATAACCGTAATAATGTATACATGTAACAGTAATAATGGACAGACCAAATACACGTTGAACTCGAGTTTATATAAATTTTTGTCATATATCGGATATCCACTATGCATACAAATTAATATATATATATTTATATATATATATATATATATATATATTTATTAAAGGAGAGAAGATCATGAAAATTGAAATAGAAAATTCAATGTCATAACATTATCAAACTCAATTGAGCCTAGCTAGCTAGCATAGCAGTAACGTTTTCAAAATAATCACCAAGAAAACTTCTTGACAAGTTTTGTGGGAGGGTAAGTATCGGAGTAATAAACACCATCACTCTTGACGGAAAAGTAACACTTGTCGCCGCCGCAGAGGCCGCCGCCTTCCAAGAGAAGCCTCTTCAACTCGACGGTGAGCCCCCAATGAAGGTGGCAGAAAAAGTCGGGTTTGTCCCCGCACACCTGGAAATGATTCACCTGATTCCGAGAGAACTGGGGGAACCCCTTGTCCACGTCGTTCACCACGCAGTGCATCACCAGCACCGGAGACGGCAGATCGTTCTCGATCCGCACGTCGTGGCATTTCTGCGCCGCCGCCACCGCCACCGTCATCGCCACCACGAAGGCTAACAATGTTGACCACCTCATCATGTTTGTTTGATAGAATTTTGATGTTGGAATATTTTCAACCCCACGGACACGGGATTTATATAGCTATTGCCTATAGGTGTTGGAACATTAATGGAAAAATCACAAAATGGTTCACAAAATTGATAAAAATTATAAATAGATTATGTGTTGGAAAAAATTACACCTCTGTGCAGATATTGTGAATTAATTTATAAATATAATCATTTTTTTGAACCAACATATAAGTCACCCAACATTAATTTTGGGAAAAGATTGAGACCTTTTGGTTGTGGGTAACGAAGGTAAAGAATGGATAGTGTTTGATATTATTTAATATATATGAATAAGATTATAAAAATAAATTAAAAAAAAAGATAATTACTGACTCCATAGTAATTATTCCCTTAATGATATCCATTATCATTACCATCTTAAATTTATTCCAAACACCCCATGATTCTTTCTCCTCATATTATATATGATTCAAATACATCATGCAACTTAAATATATTTTAAAAAAGTTATACACTTATAACTTTTTAAAAATAAACATCAAACATTTTTAATTGGTTCGATGGCGGATGGATGGAGATATGTGCGTTCATTTATTGTGTATTTAATTTTTAAGATATTGTTGGATTTATTTTATGTTTATTTTTAGATAAATTTAAGGTGTACTCACTACATATATATTGATTGTTATTTATTTCAAAATAATGGTTATTTTAGCTACTATTTTTTATATATTTTCCTAATTAATTATATCTCCATATATATATATATATATATATATATACTTAAAATTCTTTTATTTAAGGAAGAAATATAATCCTTTTTCTATTAGAGCTCGATTGGTATGATAGAAATAGTTTTGGAATGGAATCATCATTCATTAATATAATTTTTTATGAGTAGTATATATTTTATTGGAATCATGCATGAATAGTATTCCAAAAAATAAATAATTGTCTTTCCTTTCAAATACTATGGTATTATAGCTATTCCATCTTTTTAGGAAATACTTTTTATTTCCTCAAGCGGGTAATATATTTTTTTAATGAACCAATATATATATAATTATATATATATATTAATATATACATACATATATTTAATAAATTAATTATCATAACTATTTTTATTTATTCTAATATATAAATTAATACTAATATATATACCCGCGAATTTCGCAGTATGAAAGAAAAACTGAATATATAAGAGAAAGAAATATATATTTTTTGTGATTTAATTAATTTTTTAATAAATAGACTTGCTATATTTAAAGATAATCAAGAAAGATTTGAATTATAAATTTTATTATTATATGATTATGTTAAAAGAAAATCAAGAACATAATATTTTATAAGATTATTTCATTATTATTAAGAATAAATATTATAAAATTTAACTGCTCTTATAATGATAATAAAAAAAGAGAATTAGATAAATAAAATCAAGACATAATATTTTATAAGATTTATTTGGTTATGATTAAAGATTTTTTTTTTCAAAAAATAGTATAAAATTTTAGTCGATCTTGATAATAACAAAAGATGATTAGATCTGAAATAATTATCCAGTGTTATTATAATAGATACTAATAAATAAAATATTATAAGATTTTTAATAATATAAACACATTAGTAATTGTGATGATTAGATCCACATATAATATTCATCTAAGAATGACTTAAACATATTAAAAATAATATGATACATAAATAATAATAAATATGATAAGATGTGCAAATAATTTACTAAAATTATAATAAAATTGAGATTAAATAAATTAAACTAAAATTAAAAAAAAATCAATACATTAAAGAGTTAATATAAAAGTAAAAAAAATTAAAATTTATAAAAACTTAGAATTAATATATATGATTGATATTAAAAAATAAAATATAGGATTAAAATTATAAGAAATTTAATTTGTTATATTGGAAGAAAATCAAGAAGGACCAGGATATTTCCACCCATTTTTTTGAGTACTTCACCCCACTTTTGTTCTTTATTTTGGAAATAAGTTTTAAAAGATAAAATTACCCTTTAAATATATTTCACAATTAAAAACGATCAGTTCACCCCCCTCCCTTCAAAACCTAGATTTGAATGATTGTCACTCCACAATTCTTTAACCAGATTTTATCGAACAAAAAGGTTATAAATTTATTTTATTTCGCAGCATGGTTTTAATACAAGATCATAATAGTTTTTCATCTGCACATTAATGGTTTTTACGTATATTTTTCAAAACTATTTTTTTAAAATTCAAACATATTTGTTCCACACTGGTTGGTGGAACAAATGCAAAATGTTCGAAAAAAAATTCCGAACATTTGTAATTTGTTTAGAAAAAAATTCCGAACATTTGTACTTTTGTTCGAAAATTTTGATGGAATTTTGTAATTTAAAAACTTTTGTTCGAAAATTTTGATGGAACAAATGCAAAATCTTCGAAATATTTTTTCGAACAAAGTACAAATGCTCGAAATTTTTTCCGAACATTTTGCATTTGTTCCACCAACCAGTGTCGAACAAATGCCTTCAGTGATTTTTTCACGTTTTTCGTTCCGTTTTGTCCTACGAAATTTTGCAAACGTTTTCCAATCGATTTCCAATGTCAATATTTGTAATAGTGACAACAAAAATTCATTCAAAACATACAAAATCATTCAAAACCTTTCAATAGATAAAACTAATTTAAACCCTAAAACTAATAAATTGTTAAATATATTCATCATAAATTCTACGTTGGTGGTGGTAAGCGTCCGTAAAAATTACGGTGGTGGTGGTGCCGGAGTCGGCGATGGGCATCGTCGGAAGAAGATATCGTATATTTTTTCTTCTTGTTTTTGAATGTGGAGTGAACTTACAAAATAATGAAAGAGGTTAAATTAAGGGTGGTGAACTGAAATATTTTTGTGGTGAAGTGAAGAGCGGGGTGAACCCAGCAACCAGGGGGGGGCCCCCCAATCCGCATCCAATCAAGAAATATTTAAGATTTAATTTGTTATATTTAAAGATAATCAAGAAAATTTTATTTTATACCATTATATAAGTACATTTAAAGAAAATCAGGCACATAATATCTTATTAGGTCATTTTGTTATGATTATATAAGATTTATTTCGTTATGATTAAAAAAATAATATCATAAGATTTAGTCATTCTTTCGATAATAATAACAAAAGAGAATTAGATAAATAAAATTAAGACATAATATTTCATAAATTTTATTTTATTTTTTGTTTAAGAAAATAGAATAAGATTTAGTCACTCATGATAATAACAAAAGATGATTAGATCTGGAAATAATTTATGAAAAACAATCATTATGTATTATTATAATTTGATTATATCGATATTCATGTATTCTAAAAACTAATTTTTTTTATATTTAACAATATTATATATTTAATATATAACAAATAAATTAAGTAATTTAAAAATATGTACATGCACAACGTGTACATAATATTATGACAATAAATTAAATAATTAAAATATGTACACATACACAAAGCATACATAATATTATGTTATAGAAAATCTTTTTCTAGAATTGTGAATAACGTATGATGTAAAATAACTTACGGTGTATATGACGCGTACACAATAATCTTAATACGAACCTGCAAAAAAATTAAACATAAAAAGATAAATAAACAATTTGAATATCAGAATATTAACAACATGAAAAAAAGAAAAAAGAAAAACTAAAAAGACAAATGAACAATTCAAACATCAAAATTTTAAATCAAACAGAAAACCACAAAAACCATTACCTCCTGAAGAAAACCACGAAAATTATGTAGCAATAGAAAAGAAATATTATTTCACCAAATTATTAGATGTAAAATATGAACTTGCAAAAAAAAAAAAAGAACATAAAAAGATAAATAAATAATTCTAATATTAGAATACGATAAATAAGAATATCATAAGAGAAATAAGAAGAAGCAAGAGACGCAGGAAGAAATAAGGTTAAATGATGAGAATAAGAATGTTTATAGAGTTGAAATTTATAGAAGTATAGAAATTAAGATGAATGATTTGGGATTAAAAAGTTAAATACATGATTTGATATTATGAATATATTTATAAGATTTATATAAAATATTAAAATGTATGATCAAGATTAAAACACGTAAAATATAAGGTCGAAATTAATTATTTATGCCATAATTAATGAGAATTGAGGAATTTTGAAATCAAGCACTATGGTTGATTTCATAATTTTGTCTTTATATAATAATATAAAGACATGTATATTTTTTTATTGAAATATTGTATTTAAAAAAATGAATTAACAATATGTGGTAACTTTTGCGGGTGTTAACAATATAAGCAAGAGCACCGTTGACACAGGCGCTCTCACTGTACACAGGGCAAAGACGCCGACGACAATGGCGCCCATCTGGGGCATGACACACTGACACACACTCTCAGTCCTCGGCGCCCATCAGGGGCATGACACACATTGACACACATGATGACACTGCCAAGGGCGCCCATGACAGTGGGCGCCATTGTCGTCGGCGTCCTTGTCCTGTGAACAGTGAGAGCGCCTATGTCAACGACGCTCTTGCTTATATTGTTAACACCCACAAAAGTAACCACATATTGTTAATTTATTTTTTTAAATACAATATTTCAATAAAAAAAGCCTAATATTATATTAGCCCTCATCATTGTCATTACTATCGTTGATCTTAATATTATGGCTAATTAGAGTAACCATTGAACTAAATATAAATGTAGGGATAAAATTATAAGATTTAAAATATTTTAGATCTCAAATAATCATATATAAATCAATTTGGGGATAAATAAAGACACTAATTCAAAAAGTCCCTCAAAATCTGATGGGATTGTTGGTATTTATAAAATACACTAATTAAAAATCTATCAAAATCCATCAAACCCAACAATCCTATAAAATTCTTATATTTTTTAATATCAATGGGTTGTTATTGAGTCTTTTAAAATTCTAATTGAATACCAATAAATTATTTTTAAATTTTTTAAAATCCTAATTAAATAACAATATATTTTTTTACAAGAAATAAAATCTTTTAAAATCCTATGAAATTCCAACCGAATACACATTCTTTATTAAATAAGACAAAGCTTGTGGCCCAATTGCCCACAAAGCAAAACAAAACTCATCATCCAAGAAAAGCTAATCAATCGAAAATTGATCGTCCATAGCGTTCCAACATGGAAGTAAAGCATGAAGAAGCCTTTTTAGAGATGTCTCAGCTTGCACTGAATTTAGAAGAGCATCTGTAATAATATTTTCAGACTCGACATTTGGTTGTGTAGGAAATCATTGAACTACTTGAGAATTTAGTCTCTCTTCTTCAAAAGGACATTTTTTTTTATACTTCATCACTTTTAACATGCATATTAATAATTTACAAAATAAATATTCAAATTTTATTTTAATAACCTTCCTATTAATTTCTTGAATTATGCAACGCTCTTTACTTTCAAGCAGTGTTCTAAAAGTCGCTAATCGATCGGACCACTAGGATCTAGCGACTAGTCGGAAACACCTAAACGATAAATATAATTAATTATTTAATAAATTAATACTACATTACGCATAACATAATAATAAAAAGTTAACATAACCACCTTTAAAAATTATAATTATAAATGATAACAACCATGAAACTCAAAATGAAATAAAGTCATAATATAAAATTCTAGAGATGACACATATTAATTTAAATTTTAAACTTTAACATATTAAAAGATAAGCATCATGATATGGGAAAAAAATGTGAACTCAAACTAATTATGGAGTAAGTAGTTTTTAAAGGACTATAAAATTGAAAAAAAAAAAATTTTACATAAGTCGGCCACTAATCGGCAATTCAACTGTCTAATCGGCTTAAATTAGTCAGCAAGTCGGCCGACTAGTCGGATCTAGACGCCGATTACTGCTTCAGACATTTTTTTCCGCCGATTAGGGGTAAAAAGGGTCGGCCGACTTGGCCGTTTTTTTAGAACAATGCTTTCAAGATTATGTTTTCCTGACCCCTCAACCATAATTAAATGTATTCTTGATGTCATTTGTGAAAGAAGTAATTCTATATTGTTCAGAATTGTTAAATTTCATTAAGAATGGTCATATGCAACTGATGTACGGTGCACTCTCTCAAAAATTGAGATTAATTAACATTAAAAAGTGTGAACTGATTATACTGAAAAGTAAAAATTAATTACACTAAAAAGTCTACACTGTTATCGATTTTATATGTAAATTTTTCAGTGTAATCAACATTCACTTTTTTAATGTAAATAGTCTCAACTGTTAAGTGAGTGCACTGTACCCAAAATGCACATTCTTACCCATTTAATTTTTCTCAAGCAGCACTTCCACCAAAACCACTTCAACTACTATTATGTTTTCCTGACCGCTCAACCATATTTACATGTATTCTTGATGTCATTTGTGAAAGAAATAATTCTATATTGTTCATAATTGTTAAATTTCATTTGAGAATAATTGTTAAATTTCATTTGACAAGGGTCTCATATGCAACTAATACAAGGCAGACCCGTCCCAAAAAATATAGAGGTCTCATACTATTTTTTAAAATGAGACCTCAAATATAGTAGTTGAAGCTAAATAAACAGAGAAGATTGAACAGTTACTAATATAAATAAATAAAAATTGACCATTAAACACCATAAATTTGGTGGCTTTTTTGAGGAAAATTTAATTAGGATTAAATTGAGGAGGAAAACACAAAATTTTTTGCATAGATTTTTTTTTTTAATGTTGATATAGAGAATAGAGAGAATTAAAGAGAAGAGAAAAAATTAAGATGCATACAATTAAGGAAGGAAAGAAGATGTGTGTAAGTGTAATATTCTTTGTGTGCATTTGCAATAATATATTTTATAATTGTAATAAGATTTATTTGCATTAACAAAATTGGACACCTAGATTTTGGGGCCTTATGATATGTCACTAGATATATACTTGCTAAAGGACGGGTCTGATGCACAGTGCACTCACTCAAAAGTTGAGATTGTTTAACACCGAAAGGGTGAACTGATTATACTTAAAAATGAAAGTTCTTCAACTCATAAAAGTTCACACCGTTATCGATTTTATATATAAATTTTTTAGTATAATCAACATTCACTTTTTAGTGTAAATAGTCTCAATTGTTAGGTGAGTGCACCGTATTCCGAAATGTACATTCTTACCCATTTAATTTTTCTCAAGGCATCACTTGCCCCAAAACCACTTCAACTACTATCTTTAACACTCACCTTCATAACGAGAAAAGGGCTACTTGGGCCAAATAACATCATAACTCATACATACAAATTTTCAACTCTTATTCTATTATCCTACAAACTAATATCAAATCAAAAGCAAGCATTGCAAATTTGCAATAATATAGTAATCAAATCAAGCATTTGGAAACTGCAGCTAGCACTACATAAACAACAATTCCCAAACAGACCTTTGTCTCATCCCCTCACATGCCCACCACATGCAATCCACCATTATACTCTCATCACTACCCAATTATCACCAACTCTTTTGTGCACTTCACCCCACATTGATCTCATCCCTTTATCAAAAAACCTCTGTTTCATCCATCATCATCACCAAATGGCTCCCCCCTACTTTCTCACACCTTTCATCAGCACACTCTTCTTCCTATCAATCCCTCCCTCTCACCAGAAGCTTCTAGAAACTCCGACCATCTCCGCCGCGCCGGCGGTGCTACCGGATCCTCCACTCCCTCCCTACGCAGAGGTGCCACCTGATGTGGCTCCTCTGTTGCCATCCCCGGGCCGTGCCGCACGTTCGCCGGCCGGATTATCCATGCCGACGATCCCCTCGACGCGCAGCCCGAACCCGGACATGGTCGACTCCGTCGGCCCGGATACTGCACTTGCACCAACGGCCATGCCCATGGATTCCTCTGCATTTTGTGATCAGGTTTTGGTGAAGGGGGTTTTTGGTGGTGGTTTGGTTTTTTGGTTAGTGGTGATATTCATGATGTGATGAATATTCTTTTGCTATTATTTGTACCTTTTCTTTTGCCTTTTTTTTTTTTCAACAAAAATTATTTTATTTTAATTCTTCAAGTATATATGCAATATCATGATGTTTGCCACTATGTATATTCTTTTTACTGAAATAAACTACTTGGGTTTCAGCTTTGTGTGAATGTGATGTTACTTTACTACCTCTTTGGAAATCAACTCTTCTACAATTGAAGTACTAAATTCTCTAATTATATATGGTCCATTTCATCATCATTAACTAATCTCACACAAGACTTACACACGATATTAAACTGAATATCTTGTAATTAAATTGATAATATATGGGACTAATTAATACTCCCTCCCTCCCTCCATAAAAATTGGACTACTTATTTTGTACATGATTTAATGCAATATGTCGGAGGGTATTATGAGTTATTGTGAGGTTCGTTCACGAATTTAAAAATTGTGTATGAAAAATATGTATATAGCATTTTCATATACAATTTTTAAATATATGAACAGACCTCACAATACCCCATAATACCCTCCGACTACATTAAATCACGTGCAAAAAATGTAGTCTGTTTATTGTGGACGGAAGGAGTATTATTTATTCTTGATATTTGATTCAAAAATTGATTAATTTAATTATTCATAAATAATTCATTGTGCACTGACTAGGGAGGGGGTACTTGACATTAAGAACTAAGTTTTGTATGAACTGACACTGATTATTTCATAAAGTGATCGACTTAGGAAGGAGTATATTCCTAAATTTTAAGTTCTATGTAGGTCTAATAAATGAAAAACCATATTAATTAAAGAGATGTGGCAATAGAGTTGATAATAATAAATTGTACTTTTTAAAAAAAAATCGAACTTGTTGTCCTGTTTTAGTTTGCACATAAAGAAGAAATAAGTGATGATGGAAAATTATAATAGAAAAGTGGAGTTGAAATGATATGGGAATCAAATGAAGTTGTGTTCTAAAGTGGCTTTAAAGCAAAAGGAAAGAGAAGAAAAAGGGTGTTATACTTTCCAGGTAAGTGAATTTGTCGCGACTATGAGCTGGAGAGTGGAGACTACTGTTTTTTTGTTTTTTTAAATATAAAGTGGCAGAATAATTTTTCTAATTGAAATTGCACATGCATTGTATCAGACAAAGTCCATGATTTTCAGTAGGGTATCTATGTTATTTATATTAATTTATATATGCATATTTATATATAATATAATATATGTATTTCAGTGTAAAAAAATTCTATATGAAGGGAGTATAGATTATGAAAAGTATGTATAAATTATAATTGAGATAATCAAGCTAAAAATAGCCAATTAAAAATACAATTTCATATATGATTAAATTATCGGAAGAGTTGCATAATCATGCTCGAAATGCAATTTATATTTTCATTTTATTAATCTCGCAGTTTGGGGCTCAACTTCAGGGTTCAATTTAACGGATATGGATCCCCTCCTGTACATGGGTGGATCTCCATCACAATTTAACTCATTTCAAGGCCAGACAAAAAAACTCACTTTCCCAATAAAAATTAAACTTGAATATTGGATTATCCTGTATAATACAAATGTATGAAAAATTCAATTCGTTCAATAGCATATTTAATTTTGTAAGATGGAACCAGTTAATAATTTACAGATATTTATATTGTACATAATGGTTTTGTACATCATTGGATTCAAAGTCGTAAAAACGATATAAAAATAATACTTCCTCTGTCCCGTAGGAATTTGCACCCTACAGAGATGACACATTTTTTAAGAAAGATATGTTTTATAAATAAAATAGTGATAAATGGGTAATATGTGTATAGTTTTGTGAGTGTCACACAAATTAATTTTTTTTTTATAATAATATGCAAATTTGTGTAGAATGTTCAAATAAAAGAATAGATAAATTTTTTGTAGGACAGAGGCAATACACAGGAATAATAATCTCAATATTGACTCTTGGTGAAGGACAACAGGCTGAGAAACGTATGTAAGTAGAATGATTAACCAATCCTAGATTGTATTATGATACGTAAGTAGGCTCGCAAGGATATTGATTCTAGAGTTGTGTGGTTTGCAAAAATTGATTTGTAAGCGACGAGTACTCCATATGCTCCATAATTTAGCAATATAATTTATTTTTCCATTAAAAAGAACGTATTTTTTACCATGAAATTTCTTGTATAAAAAACCAAATAATGGGTATTAGTACTCTTACAAAGTCAAAACATGCCAATCTTCAAAAGAAAAAACACAGAAATGAGTACATTTAATCGAACACCAACTCCAGAATCTTCCTTTGATTCCTTCAACAATCTTCTCTTCTTCAAACGGAACTCCTTCAAAGATCAAACAATTCATCTATTTTCAAATACTCCAAACTACACATATCCATAACCCAATTGCAAAACTTTACTCTTTCTTTCCATTGGGGATCTTAGCATGAATATTAAAATGAACTCTTGTTTGAATATGAATCGCCAAAGGAACAACCAACCATTTATACACAGCTTTTTAAACAGCCACAGATTTTGAAAAATCGAAAAACAAATGCGAAGCAGATTCTGGAGAAGAGTTGCAAAGTGGACAGTTTACCGCATTATTTTGTGAAATAATTTGTCTCGTTAGCAAGTTCAATTTTATAAGGTGAGAATTGGTAATTTTGCACAATGGATGATGAATCCAAAAGTTATTACGTAATCAAGTTTTCTTCTGTGTTATTACAAGTAAGGAGGTATTTGTTTACATCCTATAATGTAACAATGTGATGGTGAGGGGCTGGAATACATCTTATATTCTAGTCCCAAACATTTTGATGTTTTAATAAAAAAAAAATTCCGATTAAAAAAAAAGAAAAAAAAAGTTCAATTTTATTGGTAACCGGTCCCAAAGAAGTCTCCATGCCACCTGTGTGTTTCAAGAAATTCTAGTAAGTCTTAAGGAACGATATTGCATACACTGTACGTAAATAACTCGAAGATTTACCTAACCACGTGTTTGGGCTAGTACTTTAATGTGCTACGTCTTGTATTTATTGTAAACAAAAGAAAGCTGTAAATACAAAGGAATAATGATGATTGTTGGCCCCCATTTCTGTAAAGAAATTACCTATTTATAATGGCTAAGCTCTAATGTACACGTGTTTGCATGTCGTGTCTTTCTTCTTGTTCACGTTAGGTCATGACCTAAAGATATTGAGTATCAAGGTAACTTCTCATGCTTAACTTCTTTCTTGAAATAATGGGACGACTGTCTTGTCTCTTAAGGTAACTGAATCACATTGAAGATGTGGAATCAACACTAGATCTTGTTTCCTTAGCATGATTTCACTTGCTCAGGTCAGACTTCTCACTCCTTCAGGTGATCGGCTTAACTTTCGGTCTCTTGACCATTCTGGTCCTGACCCCGAGATGAACTCAGGATCGGTGTTCCTCCATTCAGGACAGCCTGATGGTCTCACCATGAGCTTGCCTGACTCTCACCTGAAGCTTGTTCAGTCTTGGTCTGGGCTTTATAAACTTGGGCCTGGTGGAGCTTTCTTGGATTTGGGCTGCGCACAAAACATTCAAGAATATATGTATCACAACACCACCGTTGTAGCTTTAATAGGTGTGATTTTGCTACAAATATACTTGAACTCCTTGTGAAAACTCAATCGCGAAATAGCAGCAAATTATATTCCGACAACATGTTGTGCGTCTTTTTTGTAGTAAACCTTCCATCATTGAGCCTTTCCATCTCCAACCTCCCGCCACTCCTTCCCTAATATGTAACTTGTTTAATAAGCACATAAAATCATTAAACAACACAGATTCACGGTCAAATAGAGCTAATCTACGACACTAGCTCAATTCCACACATCATGTACCCACTACCCCATCTCCTGAACCAAAGCCTCTTTTCCTAAGCTTAATGAAGACTACCTAGAAAAAGAAACTCTAAGCGCAGTGTTACTTGCCCATAAGCTATACCAAAAACTCGTATACACACCATCTCCTAAAACCCTCTCCATATGACCCCAAAATCAGTGACCTCCCTCGTCCGACACATTATCTAAAATATTATACACCATCCCGAATTTCTCATCCCTCTCCTCTCCCTGGTTATAACTCCCTCATTCACGAAAGAATCTCCATGACCATTTTCCCAACAAAATCCTATTAAAAACACTCCCTAACTCCCACCCCAGATTTAGATTTACCAATTATTTACCTACTCATTCAAAAAAAAATTAAAAATATTCCAAAAGAAATTTTAATTTTGTGAAATGGTTTTTCTCCTTACTCAAATATAATAAACTTGAAGTAATTATAAATAGCTAGAAATTAATGATTATATGGGATTTAATTTTTTCAATCGGTAAATGTTAGTGGTTAGAAGTTAGTTCACCAAGTCTCCATACACTCATATCTCCAAGCCAACCTTATATCTTTCTCCTATTATGATTATATGGGATTGCCTTTATAATCCCAAATAATTTTACGTTTGTTTCAGATAATTGTCTGGAACTACGACTCAGGACTAAAATTGAGTTCTTGATTAAAATCAAGCCTAATCCCATGCAAGAGGGATTAATTGATCCAGACAAGTAGGATTTTTTTATTTTTTTAATCTAATATTCAATCTAATTCAATTATACAAAATCTAAATATATATTCAATTTCATCTAATTCAATCCACTAATTAAGCAAAGGAATATTCGTTTTCACACATGTTTGGTCATTCAGACCATCTCCAAGGTTTGCGCTGCTCAGCAGCAAGACAGTCTACACCAAATTTTTGCCCCACATTCAAATTTATCCACATCGTGCTCTATATTTACTCTCCTAATATTTTATTGAATTTACAATATAAACATCTAAACTTAATAAATAAATAAATTTTTTTATTTTCTTATATTAAGTATTAAATATATTTTCTTGAGTTAAAAATGGAGATTAAGGGAGTATTTCGTCTTGCGATTGTTGGAAAATATTTATGAATTGTAAAAACGTATACAAAAAAAAAATCGGAATATACTGCAGCGATTGAACGACTAAAATTACATGAACAAACACACAGAAAAACCGAGTCAAGGTATGACTTTTTCTCGCAAGACAAAATACGTCATGGCTAGTGCTCACAGGATATACGTAATTGTCTCCAAAGGTAAAACGGTTTTAACATCTATGTGTTAGTAGCACCACTAAACACAGAGGAAAGACGAACAACAGAAGTTATGAATTGAAACTTCTAAATGCATAGAAGGGGAGAGAGAGACATGAATACTATCTATTCCGTAATATCGTAACCCTAAAATGAATGCAATACACTTCTATTTATAGGTACAAATTTACCACTCTATTAGGATTAATCCGGAGGAATATTCCCACTATCTTAGTGGGTGGTTATGACCCTTCAAATGCGGAACCAATGGAGGTATCAGAGTCCATGAATCTGGACTACTCTGGAACATTCCAGATGCTGACGTGGAGATGATCTGGATCACAGACTTGGTTAATCCGACGGCTAGAATCAGAGATCTTAAAGATCAATGACTTGGAAAGGATTCTGATTGAATCTTATCTGATATGAAATAAAATATTTAATTTATTTTCACCTATTATTCTCCACATCATTATTTATTTCTCCACTTTAGAAATTAATTTCTCACTCACCGTAATTCGATTTTGAGAACGAAAAATACCGAAACGACCTACTCCGCGAGTAGAACACATCGATTATAATCAATGTCATTGAGATTACTATTTTGACCTCCATTAAATTGGTCAAATTAGAGCATTTAAAAACTCTTTCAAAACCAAATTCCAACAGTAAATATATTAAATTCCATCATCCGTCCAAGATATAAGACAACTTTAAATTAAATTAAAATCCATCAAATTAATATATAATAAAAGCATACACTATTCAATTAGAAAAATCATAATCACAACAAATAGTGAATCCATAAAATTAATACATAATAAAGACATCCACTATTCAATTAGAAAGATCATCATACTAATAACGACAAATAGTAATCACGTAAAATTTCCATTTTAATTCTCTCTCTCTCTCTCTCTCTCTCTCTCTCTCTCTTTTTTCAATTAAACGCCTTTATATGTATTAAAATTGTAGATAAGATTGATTTGCTAGATTCATGTTTTTGATGTGTAGACCTGTTCTACTACGAAAGTATTGAGGAAGATCGACACGAATCACATGACCTGTGATTTACCAAATCCAAAAGACAATTCCATTTTATGTTGGAAGTCGTTTGTTTTAGATTGGAAATGAATTTTTATTTTTTTCTATTTTATTTTTATATATTATCAATTACTCCCTCCGTCCCGGTATAAGTTGCTCGTTACTTTTGGGCACACAGATTAAGGTAAAAGTAAAAAGGTATAAGTGATGTGATGGAGAAAAATGAAGAAAAAAAAATATTAAAAATAATAATAAAAAAGTGAATAATAGTTTACTAAAAAAGTAAAAAAACAAATGAGCAACATATAATGAGACAGACGAAAATAGTAAAATGAACAACTTATAGTGGGACGGAGGAAGTATAACTTATAAGATGAGGAGTAGTAATTAAACAGGAACGATGATTATCTTATTTAAGAAAAAAAAATTATTTTACACATTTTTTATCCCACTATTATAAATATAGTATTTATTTGTATTTCTATTATCATTTCATTTCAAACCTCCATTTAGTTCGATCAAACCATCTGATCATATAGGGTATGTTTATTTTGTGGGATAAAGTTGCATTATGAAAATAGCACACTTTTATGGAGTGTTTACTTTAAAATTTTATAAAATCGGGCAATTCTTGTGATCTGCGTTAAACCCCTCTTATACATTATTCTGAAACGTGAAGTAAATGTAGTCATAGAAAGTTGTTAGCTTGTCACATCAATTTCTTGGGCCAAAGGACACAAATATCATAAAACAATTGAAATAAAATGAAAAGAATAAAATTTCAATAGGTAATATGGTAAAATTTTATATTTTAAACAAAAAATAAGCCGAACTGTATATAATGAACCCAAAAAATAAAAATTAATATTCCCCCGTCCCATAATTGTTTTCACACTTTTCCTTTTTGTCTAGTCCACAATTGTTTTTACACTCTATAAATATAAACTATTACTTTAAATTTATCCTCATAATATTCGCATATTTACACAAAATATCATTACTTTTATATTCAATCTGATTAATCGCATTATTTTAATAATATAATTTTACACATCATTCTACTTTTATTAAAAGAAGTGCACTCCCAGATGTGAAAATACCTCTGGCAAGAAGGGAGTAACATTTTATATAAAAATGTAAAATATTATAAACATGTTATGAAATGATATCTTTTGGGCTGAAATTATGGTGAGAAAAGTTCCAAAAAGAAAACCTACAAATTGCTTAAAACAAAATGAATATTTGCACTCTAATTTTATATAAAAATGTAAAATACTATAAACATGTTATGAAATGATATCTTTTGGACTGAAGTTCCAAAAAAAAAACCCAACAAATTGCTATAAAACAGAATGAATATTTGCACTCAAAACTCCTCACAAACAAACGAGTAGGTCTTTCACGGGCTATGAACATGTGAATTATCTTTTTCAAGTTACACACAAAGTGTCACTATTTAATTAAATAATACTTGATTTATTATAAAAACAATTTATATGCAGAACAATAATAATTTGCTAAGAACGATGCATGGAAAAAAAAATCCACATAAACTCAAGCACAAGACCTGCCCAGACAGGCTGCCTTATGATTTAAAAACTAAAACCACAACTTCAAAACCATAAGTGTTTCGCTCCGAAACCTCCATATACAGCTCCAGAGAAGAACATCACAGGATGCAGAAGTTGAAAATCGAAAATAAAGAATTTTCTAACTTAGAGCTGTCTAGAACCATCTAAAGGACACCTAGGGCCACCTAAAGAACGTGTAGGCCCAAAAAACACCAAAATTATAGACTTTGCAGTATCGCCTAGACGCCACCTAGGCCAATTTCTGAATGAATTACTGCATGCGAAACATCGAAAACTCAACCAAACAAATTTAAAGACGAGAAAACCAAATTGAAACACTTATAATTTTCGATATAAATCATCACAATCCAAACAAGAACTAGAATCAAAACAAGATTGTTACTTCAAACTGACACAAAAAAAACAGCACCACAAACAACTAATAGGTTCTCATCACAGAAAGTGCCATGGCCGATCCAGGCACCATCCAAAATAAGATGGAATGCTGCTACAGAAGTTTCTAGATTATCTATGAATCTAAATATTTCTGAGCAGTTTAGCACTTCTCCAAGAGCTTCTCGATGAGATCAGCTGCTTCTTGAACAGTGGTGATACTCTGGGCGCTTTCTTCCTCCACGGAAATTCCAAACTCCTCCTCGAGCCCCATCACAATCTCAACCTAATCACAAACAGCATCGTATTCATTTTCATATAATCAGATTAATTGAAATATTAGCACTCAAAACATGAGGTCATGATAATTATAAAGGGAAAGGACACATCATTTTAGTGGGGCGGTCTGTGTAGCACCATTTAAATTATAATATGAAGTAATAAGAGAATTAATTTCATATATAACCAAGTGCAACATATGAATAGATATGAAAAAGTAAGAATTATTAATTTATAAAACTAATACAGTGCCATATAATAACAGAAAGAGAGGAACTGAGAAAGGATTACGAGCTCTATAATTTAAATCAACAAAGAACTACTTTGATATGTTATGTAATGGACCTAAATGATATTACCAACACATAATAAATCCACATTTTATATTTGATGATTATATTAACAGTTCCAAGAAAGAGTTATTTCCAATTTCTCATAATTCATAATTCAATAGAGTTCTTTTCAGTTAATCATTTACCGTGTCAAGAGAATCAGCTCCAAGTGTAGCAAATTTCGAGCCTCCATCGACAGCACGGTCATCAGGAAGAGCCAGCTGCTTCTTCACAATTTCAACAACCTTTGATACGGTCTCGGGTTTAGCCTGATCAATAGACCACAAAAACAGAACAATATTGTATTGAGAAAAGTTATAATCTGTTAAAAATATCTGAAAACAATGACTAGAATCAATAATGATCTCAAAATATACACACCGCACAAGAAACTCTAAAGCGCAGGGAAGGAACTCTATGAGACGGGAAGGTCTTTCCACTGAATGAAAGTGAGGTCTTCTTCAAATTCGAAACCTGACAAAATGCATAAACATTAGATCAGAAAACCAAGATCCCAAGCTCACCAAATTAGTCAAAACAATCAATCCAATAAATAAATTGCTAAAATGCTATTCTTGGGTAAAAATCTTTCAGTACTTAGTTTTTTAATAGTATATACATTTTGTTTAAAACTGCATTGAAAACAGGGTGGCAGAACTTTCTCAAAAGTGAAAAGAACTGCAATTCCAGAAAAAGAATAAGGACCTTTTCCATTAGTTAAGCCCCAACAACAAAGATCGCCAGAGTTCTGACTAAGTTTTTGGCTAAGTTCAACACACACACACACACACACACGCATCATATATGCATACAGCTCACATCAGTAATCTGTAGATCACGAAATTCAAACTAAAAGTAGATTATAAAAACCTCAGTAGATCAATTTCCAAAGAAAAATCAATAACTAATCGATAAAAATATTCATTAATGTATACATAATTCAAAAGCGCAATAACAGACATAGCTATAACTAATCGGTAAATAGATACATTACAACCATTATATTCTTCACAAAGCTCAAAACACAAGAAGCAAAATCAAATCCTGAAGCAGTTAATCGTAAAATTTCCTCACGGCTATAGATCATAGATCAGACAGACTCAAATCATGAAATGCAAATCCATAAACACCGATCAGTAAAAACATTAAAAAAAAAAAAACTCAATCCCTAACAAAGAAACAAACATCACAAGAAAGAAAAACAAGTCGGAGATCGGGAAGAATGTCACCTGGTTTTGCTTAATCAAGCAAGATGCGGAGGAGAAGGAGAGATTGGTAGCTGAAAGAGAGGCCATTTGATGATGCGAAGAAAGAGAGGGATCTGAAAATGGGAGAAGAGAAAGGGGAAAGAAGAGAAGAGAGGGTGGCGGAGAGTACGAAGAGTGTGAGTGTAGAAATTAGAAGACAGATGGACGAAGATGGCGCTGTTATAGACGCTTTCTTTAACCTTCTTTGACGGTATCGAAATTGGAGCGTTTGGATGCGAGTTTTCCTGATTTGTAAACATTTTGAAATTAATTAATTTTTATATAAAAATGGTTGGTAATAAGTTTCTTATAAATTTGTTTTAAAATATTAAATATTTGGCTATGAGTATTAAAAATGTTTGTCAGAAATATTAAAAATTTGTGGTAATGATATTATGTTATAACTATTGTAGCTTTATTTACTCTAATTTTTTATACTGTTGATAAATATTTTGATATAATTTAATTAAATATTTGATAATTTAAAAGTAATATTTTTTTTTAGATTTTAAAATCTAAACTCATTGCAAAAATTAAAAAATAATTCACAAAATTGACACTAATTATAAATTGATTCTGTACAGAAAAAAATTATGTTTTTGTGCAGGAAAGAATTATACTTATGTGCAGAAATGTGAACCAATTTATAAATATAGTTATTTTTTTGAACCAATACGTAGGTGTCAAAGTCATTCTATCTTTTCTATCTTGAGTTTTAAAAATATCATTTTTAAATTTTAATATTATCTCTCTATAAATTAACCTATAAAGTATATCAATTAAATATTATTATATATATCCCACTCAATATTTATTCTACTTCTATTTTCTCTTATATCATAAAGCTAAAATCGACCCTACTAAAAAATAAAAAAGAACACAGATTTTATAAATTTTAGACATTAAAAACTTAAATTTTCATAATTCATTTAAAATCCAAAAAGACATACTCTAAAATAATTTTATGATATTATAAATCACTTTTCATATAATTTAGTACAATTTTGCGTTTTTTTTTTTTTTTTTTACTTTCTTTGACGGTATCGAAATGGGAGCGTTTGGATGCAAGGTTATGTGATTTGTAACGAAGCTAGTAGTAGTATTTTGTACATTAAGTGATGCAGCAAATCTCATTTATTTATTGAGATTCATTCCTATTTGTTTGAAACAAATTATAACTCAACGTTAAATGCAGGAATCTGTCGGGTGTATGAAATTATTTTACATAAATTATTTTTTTATAACTGGAGAAATTAATAGTGTTATTTGTATTTATGTTTCGCAATTCACAGCTTTAAAAATTAATAATTTTTTACATAAAGATTAAATTTATGTAAATTCTTGTGCACATCAATGATTTGGTGCACGTTGTGTATTTGTAAATGTTATTAGTTGTTTTACTTTATGTTGATTACATTCAAAACACCAACGAAACTAAAAGAGATTATTTTCTCTTTCTAAACTTTCCAGCCCACATTTATGCTAAAAATTCTAGCCGTCGTCTTCTTCGACTGCTGCCTTCTCCGCACCACCGTGTGTATATGGTGGCACATCTGTGAGCTGCAGTTGGTGGCCGATCTGGTGCAGCGCCGTCCGTTTGCGGAGAAGGAAGGTTGATTGGTGTCAGTTTTGTCCCATCTGAAACGTAAATATGTGTCTTGATTCACCTATTCCGCCGGCATTTTTGTCCAGCGCGACACCTCCAGATTCCTACTCCACCACTTAGGTCTGAGGGACTTCACTGTCGACGCTTCTGTCGCCACTCTTGGTGATACCTTTTTCAACGGGTCGATCTACTCCGTTGACACTTTTGATACAATCGATGGGCAGATCGACCTGTTGGATCCTTTTTCTGATTTATGTTTTTATGTCTTTTTCATTTCTGTTTCACTTGAGATAGATCATGATATAGATGTAGATGGTGTGAGGCACCTTAGTGTGGGGTATTTTTTTCACCAATGTGCATTTCAAGTATCATATATGTCACTTTTGGTTACTCTCTATGTCCTCTTAATTGATTTAGGGTAGTTTTTTTCATCTCAAAAATTGATCTGTTGTAGTGTACTGACTATTATCTATAAAAGATTGTTTTTTTTCTGTAAAAATAAAAAAAGATATTGATTACTTTCTGTGAATATGATTAATTGTTTTGAATAACATTATTTGTTTCCAATTACAAATTATTGATTTTGGTTTTGCTCAACTTTATTTTTACAGTTGTTTTATTTAGACGTCTTACTTTTATAGACTTAAAAAAATATTCTACACTCATAAAAATTAATAAAATACATTTTCTTAATATTTTATTATTTAATTTTACACTTATGTACCCTCTTTTTTTTAATTTGTCTTTCATTTTTAAGTGTAAAAGTTATTTCAGAATGTCAATGAATATTACTCATTTCGTTGGAAATTATTGGTTGTGTGGTTTGAATGATCAAGAATAGGCTTCCTATGAAGATAGATTTACAAAGGAGAGAAATGTTTGATGCCAAATGCTGACTTAAGGTGAGTTTTTTGTAAGAAGTAAGAAAATAGTAAACTTTTTTTTTTTTTGAATGTGAGGTATCTCACAAAGTGTGGATGAAGATATACAAATGACTTGGAATATCTATAGTCGTGCATTTAGAAACTATTCCCAATATCTCTCCCATTGCATATGCGTGGGAGGAAATAAGAGCATGATGAGGATTGTCTTGGTGTGACTTGTAATTGTTTGGTTATCGTGGAAATAAAGAAATGAAAACGTATTTAGAGGAGAGGAATTGTCAATTGATTAAAATAGTAGATGAACTAAAAAATTAGAGTTTGGAGTTGGCTAAAATTAAAGAGTTCGTTGTTTGCTATTTTCTCCTTTGAATATTGACTAAACAATCCTAAAATGTTAATAGGACATATTTTGTAATATTTGTACTTTGATTTATCACTCTTGTACTGTGTAATTTTCTTACCCCACACATATTTACAAAATCTTTTGCTTTCTGATAAAAAAATTATTATATCCGTCTCAATTCTATTTTCACATTTGTTTAATTTGAACGTCTCATCTTTAATAAATCTAAAGAAGAAATATTCAGACATTCACAAAAATTAATAAATTATATTTTTATTTTATTATTTAATTTTACACTTATATATACTTTTTCTCTTAGTTCGTGTTATTTTCAAGTATGAAAATTGTTTCCGAACGAAGAAAGTAGTTGTATTGCATTAATTGCGCGATCCAAATTTAGTGCTAAGCTTAAATATTTCTAATTTCAACTCATTAAACAAAAATCAATTGAGAGACAGTAAAAAGACAAATAATTCGATACGTAAAATATAAATTGAAACCAAAAATTTTGGGATCTATAAATAAATAAAAGATTAAGTCACATGAGCATTTATGAAAATTTGACAAACTTTTATTTTTATAGATTTATAGATCAACAACGTGAGGAAGATGGGCACTGTTATAGAGGCGTTGACGGCATCGAAAGAAACGGGTGCGTTTGGCTGCGTGTTTAGGTTTAACTCAAATTGGGCTTTTATTTCGGTTGTTGGGTTATAGGTTGGGGTTGGCAATTTGGGTTTGAATAATATCTTTCTTTTTAATTAAAACTACTCCCTCCGTTCCGAAACTATGTTAGTGTAAAATTTAATAATAAAATAAAAAAAGTGTATTTTATTGATTTTTGGAAGTGTAAAAAGTTTTTTTTTATATGTGTGAAAGAAGAGTTAAGATGTCCAAATAAGAAAAATGTGAAATTAGTTTTAAGACGGTGGGAGTATATTATTGTTTGTTTGATTGTACCACTTCATTTAATATTTTATTTTATTTCACCTTTTTTTATAAGACTTCCAACACGACACTTTAAAGTCAGGCATGTCATATGATATTTAACAATTTGATTTGCATCTTTTAAATGAATGATACAGTAAAAGAGAGGACTAAGTAACTTACGTAAGTTTTATATGAAAATTATTCATGATAAATTTATAATAGAATTATTTAATTGGTTAAGTGTATTAAATATCAGGAGTATAAAAAATTTGAGTAAGTAAAATTTATAACAATTATAACATAATACTTATTATTGATCCAATTTTTTTAATACTTTTGATTAAAATTTTGATACTCCTAGTTAAATGGTTGACATTTTAAAATTGATTTATTAACGATAAATTTATCATAAAAAACTTTACAATCGGTGATCTATGATAGGTTACTATAAAAAATCATAAAGAGTGAGTCTCTGGTAAACTCGAGTTCACATGAACTCGTATTACTGTTATTCATATATACTATTTTTTTAGGGAGTTACATATATACTATTATTATTATAAAAATATACTTAATTTAACAGTGACTGTGTATATGCATAATAATAATAATGTATACACATGATAGTGATAATTGATAAAACCGAGTTCACGTGAACTCGGGCTCATACAAGTTTTTATCAAAATGATAATATGGTTCGTATAAATTCTACTAAGCACCATCTAAAGCAAAAAAGAAAATGAAAGGATGATAAATTATTTAATTATTACTCCATTTAATTGAAGCATCTTTACAAAATTCACTCATCATAAATGAAGAAATAAATTGCATTTTGCATTTATTTTTCTTTTTCTTTTTTAGTATACTCCTTTTCTAAATTGCAATTTGAATATTGTGGAACATTACTGCTGCAGTTGTTTATGTTGTAATCGAGAGAAAAACGTAAAGCGTAAATAAAGAACACAGAGTTGTTAACCCAGTTCGTCACAAAGTGACTACGTCTGGGGGCGACCAAGCCAGGAGAATATAAATTATAATCTGCCGTAAAAGTGTTTACAATATGGAAGCATATGAAATACAAGGGTGTACGATACATTATATAGAAGTACCTAACCATAACATCTAAGTCTTGTGGGCCTAAAGCCCACTGGACTATAATCTAATATTATGTCCATTAATAATATAATATATTATACAATATATTATAACACTCCCCCTTGGACATAATAATAATGACAAGGAAGAATACAAGAGTTACCCAGTGGAGTATTATAAACAATCTTGAGGATCCAATCATCATGATTGTTTAGTATTTGATACTCCCCCTGAAGATAACAACCTTCAAAGTCGACGCATCCCGATTCCATGTACGTACTTTTCAAAAGTCGAAGTGGGAGGGGATTTAGTGAACAAATCAGCTAGATTGTCACTTGAGCGTACTTGTTTTATCGTGATCTCACCACTCTTTTGAAGTTCATGAGGATAAAAGAATTTTGGGGAAATATGTTTCGTCAAGTTCCCTTTGACATAGCCATTGCTCATTTGTGCAATACATGCAGCATTATCTTCATAGATAATTGAGGGGCTTAAGTCAACAGAAGGGATACCACACGAATCGTGAATGTGTTTTACAAGGGACTTTAACCAAACACATTCTCGTGCAGTTTCGTACAGAGCTATGATCTCTGAGTGGTTTGACGATGTGGTCACCAAAGTTTGTTTGACAGATCTCCATGAAATGACTGTGTTGATAAGGCGAACTAACCCGCAATAGGGCTTAGTAGGTCGCCAGCTCGCAGGGGAGCCACGTCGCCAGCTGGGACCAGACCCAACATAAGGGAGCTCGACGAAGGTGAGGGAGGACCTCGCCCAAGCCCCAAGGGTCCTAGGCCAACCGGCCGACCAAACAAGGAGAGAGGATCTCACAAGGGAGCTCGCCCCGTGGAGGGTAGCTCGCCTATGATCGAGGAGACCGAACCATCATCCACCTCTGCACCGTCCAAGATTAACACTCAGAAGCTCGCCTAGGGAGCTCTCCCGAGACCGTGAAGGAGCTAGCCCGATGTGGGGTCAGGGCCACAAGTGTTTAAATAGAACATGTGTGTAGTAGGACAAGCATGGTAAAGGGAGCATTGTGAGGGACCAAGACGAGAGTCAAGAACCTTCGTCAACACCAAGAGCCCGAGAGGTTCATAAGGTGCCACCTCATACTTGCACACCTATAAATAGGTCCCTCTTGTAATTCTCTTTCTCCAACTCAATCATAATACATAAGATTTTCTCTCTCTAAATTCTCTACTTTCTCTCTCTATATTATCATCTCAAGAACACAAACCTTGAGTTATTGTTTGGTAGAATTAATATGTTATAAACAGTCACATAAACATCCGATTAGTAAATTCTATCAACAATTTGGCGCTAGAAGAAGGGGCTCGAATAAAAAATTTGAGAGTAAAAAATTAGGGTTTGCTTGAAGGTGTTCTTGACCAAAGTTCAACAACACTCGAAGATACACAAACATTTTTATTCTTTGGACAAAAACCCAGATTTTAGGGTTTGCAAATTCTGCAAAGGATTTTCAAACGCACACGTGTACACGAATAAACCAGATTTTGGACAATTCGTTACACGTAAAGCTAGATGAAAACCTGTGCAGACACGCTCAAGCTGGAAGATCATAACCTCGGCAACCTCGGCGACCTTCGGCGAGCTACCCCCTGCAAAACCCCAAAATGCCTAAGGGGCAAACCTCGGCGAACACCCGGAGGTGGAAGGAGGGCGACCAGGAACAGGTTGAAGGGGAGACCTCGCACCGAGCTCCTCAGAAGAACACTGCTCCGCGACCTCCGCGAGTTGTAGTGACTCAGGAGGATTTAAACCCCGCTCTAAGGGACCTCGCCAACAACCCCGACGAGCTCCATCGTACAATTGCAACCCTGCAAAGGTTGCAACAAAGGCAGCTCGACGAGCTCGCCCTGGTACCTCGGCGAGCTCCAGCCACCGAGGCCAGGGAGCAAACCAGGCCGACCCAGGGCACCCAGACCCGGGGTCAGTATAGCGAGCTCCGCACAAGCTCGCCGGCATAGGGAGCGCGCTGGGAAGATAAAGGTGGTGGAGGAGCCAGCTCCACACACTGACGAGCTTCGGCCTACACCGAAGCGTCCGCCACCCACCAATCGATGAGAAGGGAGGTCCTCTAAGGCCGGTTGGGGCCGAGGTGCGGGGAGAACGAGCAAACGACGGCCCCGGCTACATCCCACGGGGGAGATTCAGACCTGCAGCCGTGCAGGTCAACTCACGACCGATTGAGGAGGCCCGCGACCGACAGGTTGGGCCCCCACGGCGGGCCCCAATTCTGACCCATCACAGAAGGGTCACCCCAGAGTAAGGCACCTTCGAGCAACTTCCGCCGGAGGTGGCCCCCAATGACGAGTTGGCCTCGCTAAAAAAGGCCGTCGAAATGCTGCAAGCACAAGTAGCAGCCAAATCAGGCGGACCTGACGCCACCACTCTCCCCGCGTCCCCACTGGCACCCGCCATCCTCCGTGCACCGGTCCAGAAAAAAGTCCAATTCCCTGTGATGTCTGCATACGAGGGCGAATCTGACCCGAAGGTCCACCTGGCCAAGTATGCAGACTTTATGATTTCAGTGGGTGCCACCGACTCCACTCAGTGCCGGAACTTCCCGCTGCCCCTAGGGGACTGAGCTCACCGCTGGTTCTCATCACTCGCCCCGGGGTCAATCCACTCGTTTGGCCAACTATCGCGGGAGTTCTTGGCCCACTTCTCCGGGTTTGGATCCTACCTTACCCAGAAGTACCGACTCACCAACATCCACCAAGGCGAGAACGAAATCGAGCAGCAGTACCTGGAGAGATTCGATAAGATATTGTTGGAAGGTGAGCCGGTGAGCGAGGACACCAAGATCGTCGCGGTGATGGCTGGGCTCCGAAAAGGTACCGATCTCTGGAAGGAAATGCATCTCGCATGTCCGAACACTTACACCGAATTCCACCACAAGGTGGGGGTGTTCGTGGCCATGCAGGAGGCCCTCCAGAAAGAGGTCAGTGCCTCCGAGGAGAGGAAGCCCTACGGGAAGAAGTCCAGGGGCACATACAAGGCTCTCCGGAACTTGAAAGCTTTCAGCGACAGGGACGAGTTCAAAGAGAAGCTCAACCAGGTCCTCTCCGTCTCCGTCGACCATATCTTTAATGCGGTCAAAGACAAAGCCTTGTTGGAAGAGCCGAGAAGAATCCGCCAGGACCGCGCAAAGCTCAACCCCAACAAGTACTGTGCCTATCACCAGTCGATCGGCCACTTCACCAGCGAATGCCGAGACCTCCTCAAACAACTCTGGAAATTCTACGAGGATGGGAAACTGGCTGACTTCGTGAAAAAGACACTGGCGAAGAGGTCCAGGTTCGAGAGGAGGGAAGCCTCCGATGACGAAGAAGAGGACGCGGGCCAATGCGGTCCTCAAAACAGGCAGAGGGCACCTCCCCAACCTCAACAAAACCTGGAGCCAACTTGAGAACTCTTGGTTCTCGAAGAAGAAATTGAAGCTGCCGGAGGTCTCCAAGACGGGGGATCCTCTATTTCCAGGAGAAAAAGGAAGGCCGAGATTCGGGCTATAAACCAGGTCTAGGAAGGCAGCTCCAGCTCCAGGTCCGTCGCACAACTCACCGATGAGCTAACATTCTCCTCGGTGGACCTGGAAGGGGTACTGACGCCCCACAACGACTCGTTGGTGATAACCGCCAACATCATGAACGTCCGAGTTCACAGGCTACTTGTGGACACCGGCGCCTTCACCAACATTCTCTTCAAATCCACCTTGGATGCCTTAGGTGATTTTGAGTCGTATTTAGAACCTAGCAATGCAAGGATGGTGGGGTTCGGAGAAGCTGTAACTGTCCCCCTAGGTAGTATTAGGTTGAGCGTCCAACTTGTATCGATCGAGGACCTGGAACAGAGACTGACTAGGTTAGTAGATTTCCTAGTTGTCGACCACCAGTCCTCCTATAACGGGTTCCTTGGCCGCCACTTTATCAATAAATTCAAAGTGGCGTGTTCGACCTACTACTACTGTCTAAAATTCCCAACTCCGAAAGGTGCCAGAACTATAAAAGGTGACCAGAAAAAGGCCCAAGAGTGCTTACTCCAAATTAAAGATGGCCGAGCTAGGAAAGCCGTGACGCAGGTCCAGGTCCTTGAGGAAGAAATCCAAATTCAAGCAGATGAGCCAAACATCCTAGACGTCATTTCAACAGAGACTGAGATGATGGAGGTAGGCGATCCACCAGAATCTGACCAAGTGTCAGGACCTGTGCAAGAGGCACAGTCGGCACCAATGGAGGTGGAGGAAGCCCAAGTGCAGGAACCAGTGCAAGGTTCACAACCCGTATCCATGGAGGTGGTCGAAGGTCCGCGAGATGGGGGACCTACGGAGGACCAAGAACATGTGCAGATGGACGTTGATCCAACTCCCCAAGTTACAGGACCTCTCCAAACTGACGGACCTCCGGAGGTATTGGCAGTTGAGGAACCCGTCTAAGCCGAGAATCAAGAGCCACGCCTAGGTCACGAACCTGTACAGATGTCACAAGAGGAGTGGGATGAGTTCATCAGCGACCCTAGGTGGAAAAATCAAAAGAGAAAGGCCACCCCTATGGAAGAGTTGACGACACTCCCGGTGGACCCGGAAAGGGACTTAGAACTCTTCATAGGTTCTGAGTTACCTGAACCGTACCGGTCGAGGATGGAGCTGTTTTTTATGTCCAACTTGGACGTGTTCGCCTGGTCCCATGAAGACATGACGGGAATCCCGTTGGAACATGCATGCCACTGACTTAATATAGATCCGACGAGGAGACCTGTCCGCCAGAAACGAAGGAAGTATGGACCAGACAAGTATGCGGCCCTAACGGTCGAGGTGGGGAAACTGCTGGACAACAAACTGATCAAGGAAGCTTTATGTCCACAGTGGGTCGCAAACCCCGTCCTGGTCAAGAAGCACAACGGGACGTGGAGGCTATGCATCGACTTCACGGACCTGAACAAGACATGCCTGTTGATAGAATTTCTTAATCGATGTTTGTTTATGTGGCTTTACGACGGATTGATTCTACCAAACAATAATCTTATGATTTTATGTTCTCGGGGAGGGAGAATAGAGAGTTTAGAGAGAGACATATTGTAATGAGGATTGTATTGATTGTATGAATTGTGTGAATTGTACAAGAGAGGTCTTATTTATAGGTGTGTGAGTGTGAGGCGGCACCTTACGAGCCTATGTGGCTTCCGGTGTTGACGAGGGTTCCTTACCCTCGTCTTGATCTCTCACACTGCTTCCCCTATCACGCCTCATCCTACTACTATGCCTTAGACTAGATGGGCCTCATTAAAAACCTCGTCGTAAACCACCCTTGTGGATAAACCGGACGGAGGGAAAAAGAGCGCGCCATCGGGGTCCTATTGACTAACAGGCGAGCTCATGGGTGAGCTCAGAGGCGGGCTTAGATGGTTTGGGCGAGCTCTGGGGCGAGCTCTAACGCCTTGCGTGGCCTACGAGTGTTGTGCGATGATGAACCTCGGTGAGGTCTTCACTAGGATATGGGGTGAGCTCGGCGACCTCCTCATCTCTCTGATTCACCTCGAGTGGCTCGCCCATCAACAATTACCCCCCAGCTCGCCTTCATCATGGCTCATGGCATGTGTGGGCGAGCTGGCATATGACTCTCGGGCGAGCTCTTGTTAGACGGTCCCTCGAGCTGGCGTGGGTGGAATTCGAGATGTCGCACACGTCTCCCTAAGTGTCGTTTCCAGCGCCCATAATAATAACTTTTCAAATTCTTTGCACATTGGTCCCTGGTCTCCTCGGATATTATACCTCACCTTGGCGCCTATAAATAGGCGAAAACGAGAAAATTCCTCACTTTGCATCTTCACTTCTCAGAGCATATCTCTGGCGATTGTTTCTCTGCTTCAGGCGCGTCTCCGAACATCTCCCAAGGTAGAAATCCGGATTTCCCTTCTTTTCTTTCTTGTTTCTTGTTTCCGGACGCCTACATTATGTCTGAGAACTCTTCAAGTCGTACCCCTCCGAATCATGATTTGGGCAAAGAACAAATGACCGATGACCTTCCAAACCCCCGAGCGGCACCTGTGGTCATCTCCTTGAGCTCTGGGGCGAGCTCTGAAACCTTCGCAGACAGTAGCGAGCTCTTGGGGTCAGTTCGTTCTGACTCCAGCGAGTAGGCTACTAGCTCCGGTGAGGAATCCCCCCTCCGCGAACTCTGGGATTACTCAGAGCGAGCTCACGGAGGAGCCACGACCCCCGTTGAAGAGGAGGCCACCGAGACTGAGACCCGGGAGGAGGTCACCGAGGTTGGGGCTGGCGACATTACTGGCGAGCTGGCCCGTGAGGTCGACGAAGAGGTCGGCGAGGATATGGGGACGGAGGTCACTTATGAATACCTCCGTTTCATCGACTTTCCCTTTCCCAAGCTCCCGGAACATCAAGTCTCCGCCGAGGTCGTGGACGAGTTCGACTGGAGCGAGTATGTGAGAACCCACGGGGCGAGCTTCCTCTTACCCCGGCGAGCTCCGATTCGAAGGGCCGCTGGCAAGTCCGACCTCAAGGCCAACGGGGTGGAAAGCATCATGAGCGAGTTCACCCTCCCGGATATTCGGAGGCTGTTCCGCATCCCGCTGGACATTTTTATGTATCCCACTGAGGAGAAAGAGCGAGCCGACCTCCCCCCTGCCGGACTCACAGCCATGAACTATCACACTCTGAAGGTCGGGCTCACCCTTCCCCTTCACCCCATTATTGGGCAGTTCTAGGCGGACACGGGCCTCGCCATTACACAACTCACTCCGAACGCATGGAGCAATTTGCTGGCAGCTCTGACCGTCTTCGGCCTCGAGGGCTATGAAAATCGACTGAGCACGGCGGAGATCAACGAGCTCTTTATTGTGATCAGACAAGTGAGGGAGGGGAAGGGATATTACTCTTTCCAGGCTCGCCCGGGGGGCAAATTTTTAGGTGACCTCCCCAACAAGATCCAGGACTGGAAGGAGCAGTTCTTCTTTATCGGGGGGGATTGGCGAGCTTCTAATGGCAGCGGAGGGCGCATTCCTACCCCCGAGACCTACGGGGAGGCGAGCTGTAGGTGGCGTACCTTAGTGTGTGTGCGTCAGATTATATTACTGATCTAATCTATCTTTTTACAGGTTTGAAGCGTCACAAGTCGAGCCGTGGGAAACCGGAGGTTTCGATTGGCTTCGAGTTCGTGCAGACGGTGTGTTGTTTGCGAGAGAAGAAGGATCGCGAGATCGAACACTTGTGCCAACACCACTGCCGCAGACTCGCCGGTCTCATCACCTCGCCACACCACCTCGCCGCTCAAGGTTTTGAACTTTTCCATTATGAAATTTCCACAGTTCGCTGTCTCATACTATTTACTTGATCAGTTGTGCAGGTGCAGGTCCAGTTGCCGAGCTCCCGCCCGTCGAAGTTCCCGAAGCTTACCATTTTCTAGCTCGGCAGCTGAAGATGGGTAAGCCTCGCCCGGGGAGGGAAGGCATCCCCTCGGGAGCTGTCCTGGATGCCACGAAGAAGCTCGAGCTCGCCAAGGCCGTCGATAAGGCTGGGGGCTCGGGCTCTCAGAGGACCTCGGCGCCTCCCCAAACAAAGGAGAAGGTCGTCGTTGCCAAGAAAGGGGCGGGCCGAGGTTCAGACCTTGAACGGGGCACCCAACCCCCTCCACTCCCCCAGACGAGGCGAGCTCTCCACCGAGGGGATGGCTCGTGAGTGAGTGAAGAAGAGACTCGCCCCGCCAAGCGAGTCAGGGCTGAGGGCGACTCCGGATCAAGCCAAGCGTGGTCAGGGCGAGCTCTTGCTGTTCAACCCTCTCAAGCGCCTCCAACTCCTCAGAGTGCGCCCTCGCCACCCCCCTATGGGATTCCTATTCGGGATGATACCCTACTCGGGCTCAACCCTGATAGGTTCGGGTAAGTGGGCGACCTCTTTTGAAGTTGGAAACCTTTGTAATTTTCATGATTTTTGCTAACTGATCCGAGTATGTGCAGGTATACTCCCGCCGAGCTCCCACAACGACCCGAATCTCTCCACATTGCCGAGCGGTGCAAGGCCCTGAGCTCGTCAAGGGATCTTCCTGAGGGGGCGGCTCGCCGGGTTTTTACTGAGGCCGCCAAGTATCTCTCCGCCTCGGAGCTCGGCATGATCAAGAGGTAAAAGCCCGCCGACAAGGTGAGGTTGGCGATGCACTATGCCTGTGCAGCGATGGCGGCGGCCCAGCTCGTCAGAGATGATATCGCCGCCACTGATAGAGCTCGCCATGATACGAAGAAGGCGCTAACTAAGGTAGGCGACGAGCGGAAGAAGGCCCTCGAGGAGCTCGCGAGGGTGGAGACCAAGGCGAAAGCCTCACTGGAGGCGGAGCGGCTCGCCATTAGAAAAGCGGAAAAACTTCAAGCCGACCTCCGCCAACAACAGGCCGAGCTCGAGAAAGCCCGCCGGACACTTACCTCTCGGGATGAGGAGCTCGCCCTGACCCGGGTCGAGGTAGGGCTCCTCCAGGATCAAAGTCGAGGGAACTCAGAGGAGTGCCGAAAGCTGCGGGAAGAGGTCGCCGCTAAGGCTCTGGAGATCGCCGAGCTCAAGAGCCGTTCTGACATCGCCATCACTCCTGAGGCACTTGAGCTCGCCGAGGTGGTCGCCACTGACAAGGGTTTCGTGTTGTGCTTCGCCGAGGTTATCCGCTCCTTCCAATGGGCGCGGATCAATAATGATAATGAGTGGGAAGCCCTTGTCAGTGAGTTTGTAGACTGCTTGGAGAAGTCTTCGATCCCCCCCCGGCACGGAGCTGAACATTGGAGACCTCGTGGGCTACGGGATCAGTCTTGATGCTGCTCGTCAAAAGTTCAACATTATTCAGACGAAGCAGGTCTTGATTGCCGACCTCGCCCAAGAGGCTGAAGGTGCCGAGGGGGATGCTGGAGGCGAGGCCCCGCTGACAATGGAGAAGATGCAGGAGGTCTGCGGGGACGCGATGATAAACATCAGCGAGCTCGGCACTAGCGGACTCTCCGGGAACATCACTTCTGATGTCGAGCTTGCCATACCCATCAGCCAGGTCGCCCCCGCCCGAGAGGTCGCCGATCCTGAAGCTTAGGTTGGTCCTTCCATTGTTTTCTTAGTTTAGTTTTTTATTTTCCGAGTTATGATAGGTCGCCGGGTTTCGGAGCTCGCCCAGAAGGAGCTCCATTTTTGTAGTTCTTGAATTTTTGTTCAAGTAGATTTAGCTCGCCGGGCACGTGCAGCTCGCCCAGAAGGAGCTTTTTGTAGTTCAAAGATGGCTAGCTGGTCGGCCTTTGTGGCCAGCACTGCTACTCATACTTAGGATTTTTTCAAGTATATTTTTTACTTGAAAATTTCCTAAGTACCTTTTGAATATAAGTCGAGCATTTTTTGTCCAACTCTTTCCATTTAAGTCTTTGCACTTTTTAAGTCATAATTTTTGAAATAGCTCGTTCTTGTTTATTTTCCTGGTACATAATTGTTCGTCTTATTCTACTTTGAGAAGCGAATCGTTCGTTTTACTTCACTTACGACTACGAATTGTACCTCTATTTTGAGAGTGCGTATTCTTCGTCTTACGCCACTTAGGGTCGCGAATCGTTCATCTTAGACCACTTAGGGTGGCGAACTGCACTTCGATTGATTCACATTGGGCCATTGGGTTTCATGAACCTTGCCTTAGACGTTTTTTCATCTTTTTTGCGAATTTTTCTAACTTATGGCAGTAGGTGCTTAGCAACCCTTTAAGGAGGGTACCTTCGCGACCTTGGGCACTTTGGTCTTTGCCTTCGAGCTATTTAATTACCACGCTTGGGACCTTGGTCCTTGCGCATTGTGGATTTTTGACCATTTGGGCGAGCTGGGTTTGGCGAATTCCCTGGAGTGGTGGGCGACCTGGTGCAGCTCGCCTGGTTGGAGAGCTGCACAGGTCCAAACACTTGGGAATTTTTCTGAATTTTTCCTGACTTTGCAAATTTTCTGACTTTTTATAGCAACGTAACTTACATGGGTTGCCATCGACATTTCTGATGCAAACCGTCGACTAGTCTAATACAGGATTCTAGTCTATTGGTAGAACTTTTTTAGATGTGCCGAGCTCCAGGTGTTTGACGAAGCTTTGCCTTCTGCGTCTTCCAGATCATAGGTACCGTTTGGCCAGGCTGCGGTGACCCGGAATGGTCCTTCCCAGTTTGAACCGAATACACCTGGTGGGGCCATCAATTTCTTTTTTAATATCAGGTCTCCGACCTGGAACTTTCGGTCTCGGACCTGAGAGTTGTAATATTTTTCCGCTCTACGCTTGTAGGTGGCGTTTTTCATTTCTGACGAAGCTCTGGTCTCCTCGATCAGATCTTTCTCTACTGCCAGGGCTTCATCATTCTTTTCTTCATCATAACCCACCACCTTCCAAGTCTTGTTCTGGACTTCTACTGGGACTACGGCTTCAGTCCCGAAGGCTAGGGCAAACGGGGTCTCCCCGGTGCTGGCCCTATAGGAAGTTCTATAAGACCATAGGACCTCCGGGAGTTCGTCTGCCCAGCTCCCTTTCTTCTCTTCGAGGCGGAGCTTCAATATGTGTTTCAGGATCTTGTTCACCGCCTCGACCTGGCCGTTCGACTGGGGGTGATATGGAGTTGAGTAGTGCTTCTTGATGTTCCATGAATTGCAGAAGTCTCTCAACTTTTGTCCGTCGAACTGCCTTCCATTATCAGTGATGACCGACCGTGGGAGCCCAAATCTGCAGATCAGGTTTTTCCAAATGAAGCCGATCATCCTTTCTTGGGTTATAGTTGTGAGAGCTTCGGCCTCAGCCCACTTAGTGTAGTAGTCTACTGCTACAACAGCAAACTTTACACCGCCTCTACCAGGTGGAAATGGGCCGATCAAGTCGATTCCCCATTTCGCGAAAGGCCATGGGCTGAACACCGACTTCAGTTGGTTGGCTGGGGAGTGGATGTTAGGTGTAAAAAGTTGACACTTTCGGTACCTTCGAGCGAAGCTGATGGCATCTTTACGAAGAGTGGGCCAGTAGTAGCCTTGCCTGATCGTCTTGTATGCCAATGCTTGCCCCCCAGCGTGACTCCCACAAATCCCTTCGTGAATTTCTTCTAACACTTCGGACCCCTGCTTCCTAGTTAGGCATTTGAGTAGGGGTAGAGAGAATCCACGTTTGTAGAGTTGGCCATCCAGCAGCGTATATCTGACAGCTTGCTTTACTAACCGGCTAGCTTCCCAGGTGTCCCCGGAGGTTGTTCCGTCTGTTAAGTATTTTTGGATTGGAGTGCACCAATCTTCACCACCTTCATTGTCCTCCTGCCCCCCACTCAAAGTTTGATTTATCTTGTAATCGGACGTTGAGGGGTTTTTCAGTGTGGTGATCACAACCTCCGTGAATTCAGCTTCGCCATTGCTAGTAGCTAGCCGGGCTAGTGCATCTGCTTGTGTGTTTTCTAGCCGCGGTATCTGATTGATGTAAACCTGCGTAAACATCGAGATCAGATGTGCGGCTATCTTCTGGTAAGTCATCATCTGCTGGTCTTTTGCCTCATATTCCCCCCGGACTTGGGATATTATTAGCTGGGAATCTCTGAAAACTTGAAGATTGGTTGCCCCCACAGCTAATGATAGCCTAAGTCCCGCTATTAGTGCTTCATATTCCACCTCGTTGTTGGTTGCTCGAAAGTCGAACCGGATTGCGGAGGTGAAGACTTGTCTGTCTGGGCTGATCAGGACCACGCCGGTGCCTGCTGCCATGCTGGTTGATGATCCGTCTACGTAGAGATGCCAAGGAGCTATACGCCCCCTCGTCGGATCTTGTGGGAAAGTTAGCTCGACGATGAAGTCGGCAAGTACTTGTCCCTTGATCGCTGTTCGGGGTGCGTAGGTTATACCATATTGGCTGATCTCTAGTGACCATTTCAGCAGGCGTCCGGCGGTGTCTGGGCGCTGTAGTATTTGGCGCAGTGGGAACGTTGTCAACACCTCTACTGGGTGGTCAAAGAAGTAAGGCCTCAATTTTCTAACACTCATCACCAGTGCATAAGCCAGCTTCTCTGTTGGGGTGTACCGCAACTCAGCTTCGTGTAGTACTTGGCTTACGTAGTACACTGGTAGGTGTGTTTTTGCCTCTTCTCGGACCAGGATGGAGCTGATGGCCACCTCCGATGCAGCCAGGTAGAGGTATAGCTTCTCTCCAGGTATCGGCTTTGACAAGACATGCGTATCCGCCAGGTATGTTTTGATATCTTCGAAGGCCTGTTGGCATTCACTCGTCCACACGAAGTGATTTTTGAGATGGAGCTTGTTGGCTTATGCCGCCTCTTTGTACCTCCGTGTGTTTGCCTTAATCGCCTCGAAAAATGGATAATTTCGGTTGTCGGACCTGGAGATGAATCTGTTCAGGGCTGCCATGCACCCAGTCAGCCTTTGAATTTTTTAGACAGAATCGGGTATACCCATCTCGATTATGCATTGAACCTGTGTTAGGTTGACCTCAATTCCACGCTGGCTAACTAGGTGCCCCAGGAACTTTCCGGAGTGTACGCCGAAGCTGGTCTTCTTGGGATTCAACTTCATGTTGTAGTGGCACAGTATGTCGAAGGTCTATTTTAGGTGGTCCAAGTGGTCCTCCTTTCTCAGACTCTTGACAACTATGTCATCTACGTACACCTCCATGGATTCGTCAATGTGTTGGTCAAACATTTTGTTCACCAATCTTTGGTAGGTGGCTCCGGTGTTGATGAGTCCGAACGGCATCCTTTCCCAGCAATACATGTTCTTGTTGGTGTAGAACTCCGTGTGTTCCTGGTCATCTGGGTGTAGAGCTATCTGGTGATAGCCCGCAAAAGCATCCATGAATGTCATCATCTCATGGCCTGCGGTGCTGTCCACCAACTGGTCAATGTGGGGTAGTGGGAAGTTGTCCTTCGGGCATGCTTTGTTCAGGTCTGTGAAGTCAATGCAGAGTCTCCACGTCCCATTGTGTTTCTTCACCAGGACTGGGTTCGCGACCCACTGCGGACACAAAGCTTCCTTGATGAGCTTGTTGTCTAACAACTTCTCCACCTCTACCGTTAGAGCTGCGTACTTGTCTGGTCCATACTTTCTTCACTTTTGGCGTATGGGTCTCCTCGTCGGATCTATGTTAAGTCTGTGGCAAGCATGTTCCAACGGGATCCCCGTCATGTCTTCGTGGGACCAGGCAAACACGTCCAGGTTGGTCATTAAGAATAGCTCCATCCTCGACCGGTATGGTTCAGGTAACTCAGAACCGATGAAAAGTTCTAAGTCCCTTTCTGGGTCCACCGAAAGTGCCGTCAACTCTTCTATGGGGGTGGCTTTTCTCTTTTGACTTTTCCACCTCGGGTCGCTGATGAACTCGTTCACTCCTCTTGTGAAATCTGCGCAGGTTCGTGGCCTATGCGCGGTTCGAGGTCATCGGGTTGGCTTTCAGCTTGGGCGAGCTCGTCAGCTGTGAGCACCTCCGGTGGTTTGTCAACTTGGGATGGTGCGGTGACTTGGGGAGTTGGGTCAACGTCCATTGGTGTTGGTTCTTGACCTCCCGCAGGTCCCCCATCTTGGGCTTCATCAACCACCTCCATGGGAGCAGGTTGCTGCTCCTGCGCAGGTGCTGATCCCTGCGCAGGTCTCAACACTTGGGTTTCTTCCAAGTCCTCCATTGGTGTCGGCTGTGTGTCTTGCACAGGTCCAGTGCCTTGATTGATTTCTGAGAGATCGCCTACCTCCATCATCTCAGTTTCGACCGAGATGACGTCTAGGATGTTTGGCTCGTCTGTAGGAATCTGTACATCTTCCTCAAGGACTTGGACTCGTGCCACCGCTTTTTTGACCTGACCATCTTTCATTTGGAGTAAACACTCTCGGGCCTTCTTCTGGTCACCTTTTATAGTTCCGGCACCTTTTGTGGTTGGGAATTTCAAACAGTAGTAGTAGGTCGAACACGCCACTTTGAATTCATTAATAAATGGGCGGCCAAGGAACCCGTTGTAAGAGGACTGCTGGTCGACAACAAGGAAATCTATGAGCCTAGTCAGTCTCCTTTCGGGGTCCTCAGCCGATACAAGCTGGACGCTCAACCTAACACTACCTGGGGGGACGGTTACAGCTTCTCCGAACCCTACTATCCTAGCATTGCTAGGTTCCAGATACGACTCAAAATCACCTAAGGAATCCAAGGTGGATTTGAAGAGAATGTTGGTGAATCCGCCGGTGTCCACAAGTAGCCTGTGAACTCGGACGTTCATGATGTTGGCGGTTATCACCAACGAGTCGTTGTGGGGCATCAGTACCCCCTCCAGGTCTGCTGAGGAAAATGTCAGCTCGTCAGTAAGCTGTGAGACGGACCTGGGGCCGGAGCTGCCTTCCTGGACTTGGTTTATGGCCCGGATTTTGGCCTTCCTCTTTCTCCTGGATATGGAGGATCCCCCGTCCTGGAGACCTCCGGCAGCTCCGATTTCCTCCTCGAGAACTAGGAGCTCTCGGGTGGGCTCCAAGTTTTGCTGAGGCTGGGGAGGTGCCCTTCGTCTGTTGTGGGGACCAGGTTGGTCTGCTTCCTCCTCTTCATCATCGGAGGTAGCCCTCCTTTCGAACCTTGGCCTCTTAGCTGGGGCCTTCTTCACGAACTCGGCCAATTTCCCGTCCTCGTAGAATTTCCAGAGTTACTTGAGGAGGTCTCGGCACTCGCTGGTGAAGTGGCCGATAGCCTGACGGTAGGCACAGAATTTGTTGGGGTTGAGCTTCGTGCGGTCCTGATGGATTCGCCTTGGCTCTTCTAGCATGGCCTTGCCTTTGACGGCAGTGAAGACGTGGTCAACGGAGACAGTGAGGACCTGGTTGAGCTTTTCTTTGAGCTCGTCTCCCTCGCTAAAGGCTTTTAAGTTCCGGGGAGCTTTGTAGGTGCCCCCCGTACTTCTTCCCGTAGGGCTTCCTTTCTTCGTGGGCACCGACTTCTTTCAGTAGTGCCTCCTGCATAGCCACAAACACCCCCGCCTTGTGACGAAATTCGCTGTAAGTGTTGGGACATGCGAGGTGCATCTCCTTCCAGAGGTCGGAACCCCTCTTGAGTCCGGCCATCGCCGCGACGACCTTGGTGTCTTCACTCACCGGCTCGCCTTCCAGCAGGATTTTATCGAACCTTTCCAGGTATTGCTGGTCAGTCTCGCTCTCGCCTTGATGAATATTGGCGAGTCGGTGCTTCTGGGTAAGGTAGGATCCTAACCCAGAGAAGTGGGCCAGGAACTCCCGCGAGAGTTGGCCAAATGAGCAGATTGACCCCTGGGCGAGTGAAGAGAACCAGCAGTGAGCTCGATCCCCTAGGGTTAGCGGGAAGTTCCGGCACTGGGTGGAGTCGGTGGTACCAACCGAAATCATGAAGTCCGCGTACTTGGCCAGGTGGACCTTCGGGTCAGATTTGCCTTCGTACGCGGACATCACCGGGAACTGAATTTTCTTCTGGACCGGTGCGCGGAGGATGGCAGATGCCAATGGGGATGTGGGGAGAGTCGTGGCGTCAGGTCCGCCAGACTTGGCTGCTACTTGTGCTTGTAGCATTTCAACGGCCTTTTTCAGTGAGGCCAGCTCGTCATCTCGGTCACCTCCAGCGGAGGCTGCTCAAAGGTCGTGCATCTCGCGGATGCAAGTCCCCGAGGTGCCTCACTCTGGGGTGACCTCTCAGTGGCGGGCTGGAATTGACGTCCGCCGTGGGGGCCTAGCCGGTCAGTGGCGGGCCTCCTCAGCCTTTCGTGGGCTGATCTGCGTGGCTGCTGGTCGGAGTCCCCGTGGGACGCAGCTGGGGCAGCCGTACGCTCATTCTCTTCGTATCTCAGGGCCCAGGCGGCCTTAGAGGACTTCCCTCCTTTGTGATTGGTGGGTGCCAGATGCCCCGGTGTAGGCCGACTCCCTTCCGATGTAAGGAGCGGGATCCTCCTCCACCATCTTGGCCTTGCCGGTCCTCTCCCTACGCTGGCGAGCTTATGCCGAGCTCGCCTCCTGCTCAGTGGGGAGGGTGCTGTAACCCCCCCTGGTTTGGGTGCCCTGAGTGGGCCTGGTCTGCTCCCAGGCTTCGGTAGCTGGAGCTCACCTGGGTACCAGGGCGAGCTCGTCCTGCTGCCTCTGCTGCAACCTTTGTAATGTCGCGATGGTGTGTTGGAGCTCGTCGGGGTTGCTGGCCAGGTCCCTCAGGGCGGGGGCCAAGTCTTCTTGGGTCACCGCAACTCGCGGAGGTCGCGAAGCTGCGGTGCTCTTCTAGGGAGGTGGTTGTGATGTTTCCACCACCTGGCGTGAGGTCTCCACCTCGGCCTGGTTTTGATCACCCCCTTTGGACCTTTCCGCAGCTGCGGAGGCCTGTCCCTTAGCGGCTCGAGTGTTAGCCATTTTTGGGTTTCGGAGGGGGTAGCTTGCTGAAGGTCGCCGAGGTGGAGGGAGGTCACCGGGGTGGTGGAGGTCGCCTGAGTGGTGGTCGTCCAGCTTAGGTGGAGCTGTGCAAGTTTTCGTCTAGCCTCGCGTGTGACGAATTATCCAAAATTCAGTTTATTCGTGTGCACGCTCGCGTTTGAAAACTTTTTCCGGGCAGATTTTGTAAAATCCAAAAACTCGGGTTTTTGTCCGGAAATCTGGGTTCTTCGTTCAAGGGATGAAGATGTATGTGTATCTTCAAATGTTCTTGAGTTTTATCAAGAACATCTTCGAATCTTCAAATCTTCAAGCAAACTCTAATGTTTAATTCTTGAAAAATTTTAAATTTTCAGATTCGGGGCCCCTTCCTCTAGCGCCAAATTGTTGATAGAATTTCTTAATCGATGTTTGTTTATGTGGCTTTACGACGGATTGATTCTACCAAACAATAATCTTATGATTTTATGTTCTCGGGGAGGGAGAATAGAGAGTTTAGAGAGAGAAATATTGTAATGAGGATTGTATTGATTGTATGAATTGTGTGAATTGTACAAGAGAGGTCTTATTTATAGGTGTGTGAGTGTGAGGCGGCTTCCGTGGCTTCCGGTGTTGACGAGGGTTCCTTACCCTCGTCTTGATCTCTCACACTACTTCCCCTATCACGCCTCGTCCTACTACTATGCCTTAGACTAGATGGGCCTCATTAAAAACCTCGCCGTAAACCACCCTTGTGGATAAATCGGACGGAGGGAAAAAGAGCGCGCCATCGGGGTCCTATTGACTAACAGGCGAGCTCAGAGGCGGGCTTAGATGGTTTGGGCGAGCTCTGGGGCGAGCTCTAACGCCTTGCGTGGCCTACAAGTGTTGTGCGATGATGAACCTCGGCGAGGTCTTCACGAGGATATGGGGTGAGCTAGGTGACCTCATCACCTCTCTGATTCACCTCGAGTGGCTCGCCCATCAACAATGCCCAAAGGACAACTTCTCGCTACCCCACATTGATCAGCTTGTGGATAGCACCGCTGGCCATGAAAAGATGACATTCATGGATGCATTCGCGGGCTATCACCAGATAGCGTTGCACCCGGATGACCAGGAACATACGACGTTCTACACCAACAAAAAGATGTATTGCTGGGAAAGGATGCCGTTCGGACTTATCAACACCGGAGTAACCTACCAAAGGTTGGTGAATAAAATGTTCGACCAACACATTGGCGAGTCTATGGAGGTGTACGTGGACGACATAGTTGTCAAGAGTTTGAGAAAGGAGGACCACCTGAAACAAACTTTCGACATACTACGCCACTAGAACATGAAACTGAACCCCAAAAAGACCAGCTTCGGCGTACATTCAGGAAAGTTCCTAGGTCACCTGGTTAGTCAACGTGGAATAGAGGTCAACCCGACGCAGGTTCAATGCATAATCGAGATGGGTGTGCCCGATTCCGTACAAAAGATCCAGAGGTTGACCGGGTGCATGGCAGCCTTGAACAGGTTCATCTCCAGGTCTGGCGACCGGAATTGCCCATTCTTCGAGGCAATCAAGACAAACACGCGGAGGTACAAGGAAGCAGCTAAAGCCAACAAACTACACCTTAAGAATCACTTCGTGTGGATGAGCGAATGCCAACGAGCCTTCGAGGATATCAAAGCATACCTGGCAGATACGCAGGTCCTGTCAAAGCCAGTACCCGGTGAAAAACTATACCTATACCTCGCCGTGTCGGAGGTTTCCATTAGCTCCGTCGTGGTCCGAGAGGAGGCGAGAACACACCTACCAGTGTACTACGTAAGCCAAGTCTTGCACGAAGCTGAGTTGCGGTACACCCCGACAGAGAAGCTAGCCTATGCACTGGTGATGAGTGTTAGAAAATTGAGGCCCTACTTCTTCGACCATCCAGTGGAAGTGTTGACGACATTTCCACTAAGGCAAATACTACAACGACCGGATACCGCCGGACGTCTGCTGAAATGGTCACTAGAGATTAGTCAATACGGTATAACCTACGCACCCCAAACAGCGATCAAGGGACAAGCGCTCGCCGACTTTATCATTGAGCTAACTTTCCCACAAGATTCGACGAGGGGGTGTATAGCATTGTGGCACCTCTACGTTGACGGATCATCAACCAGCACGGCAGCAGGTGCCGGCGTAGTCCTAATCAGCCTGGACAGACAAGTCTTCACCTCCGCAATCCGGTTCGACTTCCGAGCAACCAACAACGAGGCGGAGTACGAAGCTTTCATAGCCGGACTTAGGTTATCATTAGCTGTGGGGGCGACCAATCTTCAAGTTTTTGGAGACTCCCAGCTAATAATATCCCAAGTCCGGGGAGAGTACGAGACAAAAGACCAACAGATGATGATCTACCAGAAGATAGCCGCGCACCTGATCTCGATGTTTATGCAGGTTTACATCAATCAGATACCGAGACTAGAAAACACACAAGCAGATGCCCTAGCCCGACTAGCTACTAGTAACGGCGAGGCTGAAGTCACGGAGGTTGTAGTCACCAAACTGAAGAACCCCTCGACATCCGATTACAAAGTAAATCAGACCTCGAGTGGAGGGCAGGAAGAAGACAAAGACAGTGGTGCACCCCGATCCAAAAATACTTAAAGGATGGTACAACCCCCGAAGACACATGGAAAGCTAGTCGACTGGTGAAACAAGCTGTCAGATACACGCTACTGGATGGCCAACTTTACAAACGTGGATTCTCTCTACCCCTACTCAAATGCTTATCCAAGAAGCAAGGGTTCGAAGTGTTAGAAGAAATTCACGAAGGAATTTGCGGAAGCCACGCTGGGGGGCAAGCTTTGGCATACAAGACGATCAGGCAGGGATACTACTGGCCCACTCTTCGCAAGGACGCCATTAGCTTTGCACGGAAGTGCCGAAAGTGTTAACTTTTCGTACCTAATATCCACTCCCCAGCCAAACGGCCAGGTCGAGGCGGTTAACAAAATCTTGAAGCACACATTGAAGCTCCGCCTCGAGAATAAGAAAGGAAGTTGGGCAGACGAACTCCCGGAGGTTCTATGGTCTTACAGAATATCGTACCGAGCCAGCACCGGAGAGATACCTTTTACTTTGGCCTTCGGGACTGAAGCGGTGGTACCAGTCGAAGTCCAGAATAAGACTTGGAATGTGGTAGGATTTGACGAAGAAAAGAATGATGAAGCCTTGGCAGTAGAGAAAGATCTGATTGAAGAGACCAGAGCTTCCTCAGAAATGAAAAATGCCACTTACAAGCGTAGAGCGGAGAAGTACTACAATTCCCAGGTCCGAGACCGGAAATTCAAAGTTGGGGACCTAGTGCTGAAAAAGAAACTGATGGCCCCACCAGGTGTATTCGGGTCAAACTGGGAAGGACCGTTCCGAGTTACCGCAGCCTGGCCAAACGGTACTTATGACCTCGAAGACGCAGAAGGCAACGCCTCGTCGTACACCTGGAGCGCAGCACACTTAAAAAAGTTTTATCAATAGATCGAGATTTTGTAATAGACTAGCCGAAGGTTCACATCAGAAATATTGATAGCAGGCCATGTAAATTACGTTGCTATACGAAGTTAGAAGTTTTCTTGAAAAAATATCCAACTGTTCGAAGGTCCGCAAAAATTCCCAACTATTCGAAGCTCCGTAGACACGCAAGGACCAAGGTCCCAAACGTTATAATATAAAAGCTCGAAGGCAAAGGCCAAAGTGCCCGAGGTTAGCGAAGGTATCCTTCTTAAAGGATTGCCAAGCACCTACCGCCATAAGTTAGGAAAATTCGCAAAAAAGACGAAAAACGTCTAAGGCAAGTTCACAAAGCCCAATTGCCCAACGTGAATTGATCGAAGTACAACTCGCCACCCTAAGTGGTTTAAGACCAGCAATTCGCGGCCCTAAGTGGCGTAAGACGAAGAATACATACTAACTAATCGGAGGTACAATTCGTAGTCCTAAGTGACGTAAAATGAACGATTTGCTTCCCTAAGGTGGAGTAAGACGAACATTTAAGTACCCGAAAAATATATAAGCGAGTTGATCAAAATTATAATGTAAAGCGCAAAAACGTAAGAAAATAGATTTAGAACAAAAAGCTCGGGTTTCATTCAAAAATACTTGAGGAATTTTCAAGCCAAAAATGATGCTTGAAAAATCCCTACGTATAAGTAGTGTTGCTGGCCACAAAGGTCGACCAGCTGACCATCTGTGAAATGCAAGAAAGCTCCTTCTGGGCGAGCTACACATGCCCGACGAGCTGCAACTGCTTGAATCAAAAACTAAAAAAAGGGAGCTCCTTCTGGGCGAGCTATGCAGCCCGGCGAGCTACTACGACTACAAAAATTTCAGAAAATAAAAAGCTGATCCATAGAAACAATGAAAAACTCTAAGTCTCTGGAGATGCGGGGGTGGCAGGGACATCGGCGGGGACCTTGGCGGAGTTGGCGGCGACCTGGTCTGCAGGGGGCGAGAGTTCGGGCAACGTGGTGATGTTGCCCGTGAGCCCGCTGGTGTCGAACCCGGTTGTGCCGAGCATCGCATCCCCACATGCCTCCTGGAGTTGGGCCAAAGTAGGGGGAGTTCGCCCTTCCTCATTGGCGACCTCTTCCTCTGAGAGGTTCAGCTCCGGGACCGGGACAGTGTTAATCACTCTAAAGCACGCGGGCACAAAGTCTAGGGGCACCCCGAGCTTGGGAAGGTTGCCGATATCCAACTCGGTCTCATCGGGATAGGGCGCCCTATCCAGGCAATCTTTGAAATCACCAACAACCGCCTTTAGCTCATCGTCTTTGTGAGCTCGCGCCCACCAGATCACCCGAATGACCTCGGCATAGCACTGGACAAAGCCCTTGTCTGAAGCCTCGGCCTTCACTGCCACCAAATTTACCGACGAAGATGCATCGTTGCGGAGCTCGGCGACCTCGTTTATCTTAGTCGAGAGCTCCTCTCTCAATTTCGAGCACTCCTCGTCGGCGCTCTTAACCAGTCCGCGCTGGATCTCCAGATCCCTTTTGGTCACCGCGTGTCGGCCGACCTCCTGGGCGAGCTTCTCGGCGAACTCCTCCTCATTGGCTTTGATCTGTGCTTCTACATTCCGCTGGACGGCGACATACTTTCTTTGAAGCTCGCCCAGTTGCTCAAGCGCGCTCTGTTCGGCAGCCAAGGAAGCTGCAACCTTCTCCTCCGCGAGCTCTATGAACTTTTTGGCCTGGTCGAGTGACTCGGCCATCTTCAGGAGGCTCGCATTCTTCTCCTGCCGAGCTTCTTCTTGTCCAGTGGCCAGGTCAATCACCTTCTGATATGCAAGAAGGAGCCCGCTAGCATAGTGCATTGAGAGTCGGGAGTTTTCTATCAAGCTCTGCCCATCAACAGTCGCCACCTACGGGGTCGTCCAGTATCGAGGGACCTCGCTCACTGCATTTCGGGTGAGGCCTGGAGGAAGGTTACTCATGGACATCAGGGAGCGAGATCGCTCGTATGAATGCAGGGCCTCGTGCCTGTGGGGATAAGCGACGGAGGCATAACTGCGAGGTCGAGAAACTTGGGATTAGTAAAAATTTTGAAAAATGTTCAAGGCATGGGACCAAGGGGGGGTGAGCTACTCACTGGACTCGCTCGGGATCCCAACCGAGGAAGGTGTCGTCCACCATTTGGACCCCGAATGGCGATGGAGTAGGTGGCGACCTCCGGATAGGCTCAATTGCCAAAGGGGCAGTCGATTGGATCGAGCCACCTTGGGCCGACCTGGTATCAGCCCGCTCAGCCGACTCGGAGTCTTGTTCATCAAGGGGGAGAGAACGAACTCTCTTGCGAGCTTGACCTTCATCGTCGCGGTGAGGAACCCTCTTGGTAGAGTGAGGAGCTCGCTCGGGAGTGGAACCTCACCCGCCGCCACCCCGATGGGTCTTGGCAACCTGCATTGCCTTGGTAGGCGTAGGAGCTTTCGCCGGAGCCTTGGTCGCTCCTTTCTGGGTCCCGAAACCCCCAGTGTCGCCCTTCTTCACGGCGAGCTCGGTCTTTTTACTCGCCTCGAGGGTGAGTGTTGAGGGTAGGGCCAATGGATTTGGGCGAGGAGGAGCCATCGCGAGTCGGTGAGTCAATACGTGATAGGCCTCGGAGATCTCGGCAAAAGGGAAAGCGACCCAGTTACCACCTGCGAAAATCAGAACAGCGAAGTCAGGACCTGAGCGAGCTACGCACCATAGAGGGCGAGCTCCTATAAGATTGAGGACCTGGAAGCTCGGGACCTTGAAGGGCGAGGTGGTGCGGTAAGGTGTGGAGCCCGGCAAGTCTGAGATAATGGTGCTTGCACAGGTGGGCTTGTGACGTTTCAGAGCTGCAAAAAGAAAGAGAATTAGATTAGTAAATCTAATCCAACCCACACACACCGAAATGGGCGACCTACTGCTGGCTTCCCCATATCCCTCGGGGGTAAGAATACGTCCACCTCGCCCAGAGTACGTGTCCGAAACTCGCCAATCTCTGCCTATGAAAAAGAATTGCTCCTTCCAATCATGGACTTTGTTCGGCAATATCCCAATAAATTTCTCTCCCGGGCGAGCTTTCAAGTAATAGTACCCTTTGCCGTCTTTCACTTGTCGGGTCACGACGAAGAGCTCGCCCAGGTCCGACGAGGTCACCCGGTTCTCATAGCCCTCCAACCCAAAGACGGACAAGGTCGCGAGGAGGTTGCTCCACGCGTTCAGAGTAAGCTGAGTTATGGCTAAGTTGTTGTCGAGGAGGAACTGACCAATGATTAGGTGCAAGGGCAATGTGAGCCCGGCCTCGAGGGTGTGTATGTTTATGGCGGTTAATCCTTCAGGGGGCAAATCGGCCCGCTCGTTCTTTTCCTGGGCGTACATGAAAATATCTAGCGGGATGCGGAATTTCTTGCGTATGTTGGAGAGGGAGTACTCGTTGATAATGCTCATGACCTCACCGACTTTGTAATCAGATGCGGCGACCTCCTCTAGATCGAGAGGGAGTACTCGGTCTGGACAAGGGAAACTCGCCACGTGCTCGGTGACATACTCCTCCCAATCGAAAGGATGGACGACCTCGTCGGGGATCTGGTACTCAAGGAGTTGGGGTTCTGGGAAACCAATGGTGCGAAGGTACTCAATAGTTATGTCGTCGAGGTCGTCACCTGGTTCATCCGAATCGGCGATCTCTTCACCGACCTCGACAACACCCGCCGAGGTCTCGGCAACCCCTTCATCTTCCGCTAGGGCCTCGTTGGAGGTCGGCTCATGACTTTGCCAGAGCTCGCGGAGGTAAGATTCCTCGCTTTGCTCGGAGGAGGTGGCCTTCTCTCCGGAATCAGATCGGACTCTCCCAAGGAGCTCGCCGGAGCCCGAGATTGTTTAGTATTTGATACTCCCCCTGAAGAAAACAACCTTCAAAGTCGACGCATCCAGATTCCATGTATGTACTTTTCAAAAGTCGAAGTGGGAAGGGATTTAGTGAACAAATCAGTTAGATTGTCACTTGAGCGTACTTGTTTTATCGTGATCTCACCACTCTTTTGAAGTTCATGAGGATAAAAGAATTTTGGGGAAATATGTTTCGTCAAGTTCCCTTTGACATAACCATTGCTCATTTGTGCAATACATGCAGCATTATCTTCATAGATAATTGAGGGGCTTAAGTCAACAGAAGGGATACCACACGAATCGTGAATGTATTTTACAAGGGACTTTAACCAAACACATTATCGTGCAGTTTCGTACAGAGCTATGATCTCTGAGTGGTTTGACGATGTGGTCACCGAAGTTTGTTTGACAGATCTCCATGAAATGACTGCGTTGATAAGGCGAACTAACCCGCAATAGGGCTTAGTAGGTCGCCAGCTCGCAGGGGAGCCACGTCGCCAGCTGGGACCAAACCCAACATAAGGGAGCTCGGCGAAGGTGAGGGAGGACCTCGCCCAAGCCCCAAGGGTCCTAGGCCAACCGGCCGACCAAACAAGGAGAGAGGATCTCACAAGGGAGCTCGCCCCGTGGAGGGTAGCTCGCCTATGATCGAGGAGACCAAACCATCATCCACCTCTGCACCATCCAAGATTAACACTCAGAAGCTCGCCTAGGGAGCTCGCCCGAGACCGTGAAGGAGCTCGCCCGATGTGGGGTCAGGGCCACAAGTGTTTAAATAGAACATGTGTGTAGTAGGACAAGCATGGTAAAGGGAGCATTGTGAGGGACCAAGACGAGGGTCAAGAACCTTCGTCAACACCAAGAGCCCGAGTGGTTCATAAGGTGCCGCCTCATACTTGCACACCTATAAATAGGTCCCTCTTGTAATTCTCTTTCTCCAACTCAATCATAATACACAAGATTTTCTCTCTCTAAATTCTCTACTTTCTCTCTCTATATTATCATCTCAAGAACACAAACCTTGAGTTATTGTTTGGTAGAATTAATATGTTATAAACAGTCACATAAATATCCGATTAGTAAATTCTATCAACAGACTGTTCCACCACAGAGGAAAACATAACCCGTGTGCAATTTCGCATTATGGGGATCAATAGATAACCAGCAACAGCATAACCTATAAGTATTTTGTCTTGGTTTCTTTGATAGAAAAGACCAAGATCTTGTGAACCTTGAAGATATCGTAAGATATGTTTCACACCATTCCAATGTCTCCTCGTAGGGGAGGCACTGAACCTTGCAAGTAGATTCACTGCAAAGACAATATCGGGCCTAGTGCAGTTTGCAAGATAGAGCAGTGCACCAATTGCACTTAGATAGGTAACTTCAGGTCCCAATAGCTCTTCGGTATCTTCTTTAGGTCTAAATGGGTCATTTTCCAAATCGAGGGAACGGACAACCATTAAATTGCTTAAAGGATGAGATTTATCCATGTGGAATCTCTCCAATACTTTCTTTAGGTAAGCTGATTGGTGTATCAGTATTCCTTCAGGAAAATGCTCGATCTGCAGGCCGAGACAGAACTTGGTTTTACCCAAAGTTTTCATTTCAAATTCAGTTTTTAAGATTGAACTTGCTTCTTCAATCTCTTTCCTTATTCCGATAATGTTTAGATCATCAACATACACCGAGATAATGCAAAAACCATTAAGGGATTTATTAATGAAGACACAAGGAAAAGCCTCGTTATTTACGTATTCCTTCTTCAGGAGGAATTCGCTTAGTCGATTATACCACATACGACCTGACTGTTTTAAGCCATATAACGAGCGTTGCAATTTAATGCTGAACATACTACGATGTTCGTTATTCCTCATCTGGGGAATATTTAATCCATCAGGGATTTTCATATAGATATCAGAATCTAATGATCCGTATAAGTATGCGGTAACTATGTCCATTAACTGCATTTCTAAGTTTAGTTTAACTGCCAGGGATATTAAGAAACGGAATGTTATTGCATCCATAACAGGAGAGTAGGTTTGATAGAAATCAATACCGGGTTTCTGTGAAAACCCTTGAGCCACTAACCTCGCTTTGTATCTCACAATTTCGTTGTTCTCGTTTTGCTTTCGTACAAATACCCACTTGTATCCAACAGGGACAACATTTTTTGGGGTACGAATAATGGAACCGAAAACTTTTCATTTGTTCAGCGAGTCTAGCTCTGCCTTTATTGCAGCTTCCCATTTCACCCAATCGGAGCGCCTCCGGCACTCGGATATAGTTTTGGGTTCAGGATCTAGATCATTATTCGAAATGGTGAAGGCAATTAAGGCTGCAAATGTGCTGTCGACAACAGTTGTGTTTCTATTATAAGTTTCTCCCGTATTTACGAAGTTTGTTGAAACTTCAATGTTTACATCGACCAGATCCTCTTCATTTCCCAAAGAGTATCGGTCTGATAATTCTGCATTCTCAGAGTCATTGTTTGCTTTTGCACGTGCATTTTGACTCTAATTTTTGTCTACAGGACGAATCTCTTCAAGAGATTTTAGGGGTGACATAGTGTGTTTGCTAGCTTTACACTTACGCGAACTTGGTTCGCTTATGTTAATGCTTCCTTTACGCTTTTGGCGCATGGGGGATTAACATTTGACTTCAAAGGGAGTTGTACCCTTTGAGGCGCATTTACCGCAGGTATATGCGACTTAGTCACGCCTTTATGACTAGTGAATGCATCTGGCAGATTATTTGCTAAGTATTGCAAATTTATTATCTTTTGAACTTCAAGTTCAGTTTGATTTGTGCGTGGGTCTAAGAACTGAAGATCTTTTGTGTTCCAAGTAATTTCACGGCATTTATTAATTGTGGTATTTTTCTCTCCCCCTAATGCCGGAAATAGATCTTCATCGAATGTGCAGTCAGTGAAACGGGCTGTAAACTGATCCCCAGTTAAAGGCTCGAGGTATTTAAGTATGGTGGGAGATACATAACCGATGTAAATACCGAGTTTCCTTTGTGGGCCCATAGATGTTCGCTTAGGTGGTGATATGGGAACACACACTACACAACCGAATGTACGCAGATGAGAAATGTTAGGTTCATTTCCACGCACGAGTTGAATAGGGGAATATTCATGATATGCAGTTGGTCAGATTTGGATTAGTGATGATGCATTTAGAATAGCATGCCCCCAACATGAAATAGGTAAGTTCATTTTTTGTAGTAGCGGTCTAGCGATTAATTTGAGACGTTTAATTAATTATTCGGCTAGACCATTTTGAGTATGAACGTGAGGGACCGAATGCTCCACTTTAATTTCCAATGCCAAGCAATAATCATTAAATGCCTTAGAAGTGAATTCACCGGCATTGTCCATTCGCATGGATTTGATTGGATGATTTGAGAATTGTGATATCAACAGGATAATCTGGGCAATAAGCTTTGAAAAAGCAGTATTGCGGGTGGATAACATGGTAACATCAGTCCACTGAGTGGAGGCATCTATTAGGACCATAAAGTACTAGAATGGTCCAGATGTTGGGTGTATCGGTCCACAAATATCTCCTTGAATCCGCTCAAGGAATTTAGGAGATTCAGTTCTTACTTTACTACTAGAAGGACGAATTATGAGTTTACCCATTGTGCAAGCATCACATATGTATTCATTAATAGAAGGGATTCTGTTGTGTGTTATGTTATGGCCAGATGAATTACATAGAAACCGACACATCATGGTTTGTCCTGTATGTCCTAACCGCTCATGTCATAGTTTAAAAGAATTTGGATCATTAAATTTTAGATTAAGGGCTATATGGAGATTTGAGGGTCTGATGTATGTGTAATACAAGCCAGACGAGAAAGATGGAAGTTTTTCGACGATGTGTTTACGACAATTTAAATAGTGAGTTATTAACAGATATTCACTATTGTCCTCAGTATTCGTCTCAGTATGATAGACATTCTGTCGAATGTCTTTAAAACTGAGGAGGGTACGCTTTGATTGTGGAAACAATAAAGCATTTTCGATTATTAATTCGGTACCCATAGGTAGGATGATCGAGGCTCTTCCCGAGTCAAAGATTTGTATGTCGTCATCGGAAATAGTAGTGACACTTCCTTTCTTTTCAGTTAATGTTTGGAAAAATTGTCTATCTTTCAAGATAGTATGTGTAGTAGCATTATCTACTAAGCACAACACATTAATCTCCATAAGCACACAATTGTACGTTTAGATATGAGGAATCCTAAGGAGAGCCAAGATTACAGACGCTGATTGATCAGCCGCACAAGGGATCACTTAGGTCCTACTATATCAAAGACGTATTAATTTTGTAGACAATAGTCATATGTTCACCCAAGAGGTCATCCTTGTCTATGACAAAGCCTGCTTTGGGCAGGTCGGTGTGGTGTGTTTCACCGTGAGGAGCCTTCCCCTTTTTGTCTTTTAGCATACGTTGATACACCTCCACCAAATGTTTTGGTGTACGACACAAACGAGACCAATGGTCGTCGCATCCACACTTGTGACAGACTTGTTTGTTCTGTGCACGTGAGCTCGATGGTTGAGTAGATTTTTGATCTCGAGGTGCATCTTTGTCATCTGCACTTTGATGTGCATTCTAGCAACCTCGGCCTCATCCCCTACCACGGCCTCGACTTCGGGTCGATCCGCGGCCCCACTCGCCTCATTTTCCTTTTCACGTTTATGGTCTCTAGAGTTCCTCCGAGTAGCATGTGCCTCAGGCACAGCTTGTGAGCCAACCAGTCTAGTATTGTGATTTTTCATCAACAATTGATTGTGCTTTTCTGCAACTAAAAGTGCATAAATGAGCTCGGAGTGTGATTGATACTCTTTGGCCCTGTACTGCTGCAGAAGTACAAGATTACTAGCGTGGAAAGTGGAAAGAGTTTTTTCAATTAACTAATCATCAGTTATTGTTTCTTTGCACAGCTTAAGCTGAGAAACTATGCGATGTAGGGCGGAGTTGTACTCCGTTACAGACTTGAAGTCTTGAAAACGAAGTGTTATCCATTCATGTCTGGCTTCGGGGAGGATCACATCGTGTTGTTGTTGGAATCGATCCTGGAGGGATTTCCACAACGTGATCTTTTTCAGTGAGGTATTCATTCTTAAGATATTTGTGAAGATGATGTTTTCAGAAGATCAGAGCTTGTGCCGTCTGGGCAGTTGTGGATTTAGATGGTTGTCTAGTTGTGTCAGTAAGGTCCTTAGAGACTAAGTGGATTTCAACGTTGAGAGCCCATGTCAAGAAGTTATGGCAATCAAGTGTCAATTTATCGAATTCACGTTTAGTGATATTTGACATGTTTTTGCTACAAAAATTAATAAATGGAAATTTATTAAAAATTATTTGTTTGTAGCATTTAATAATTAAGGCTCAATCAATAAAAAATTGCTAAGACGAAATTAATTATAAGGAGTATTTTAAAAGGAGTTGGGTGTATGACATTTATGAGACATTTATTAATGGGACTTCGGACCAAAAAATAATTATTGGATAAGACCTTAAAAAAATTTGATGATTTGGGCTTCATAATATCATTACGAATTTTATTAATGGGACTTCGGGCCCAAAAATAATTATTAGGATCCATAATTAATTAGAATCAACTAAATAAAATGCCCAATCAATTTAAAAAATGGCCCAAGTTTTTTTAATTAATATTTTTTACCGTCGCGAGGAGGAGGAGGCGTCGTGGCCGGTCAGGGAGCGCCGCCGCACCGGTTATCCCACAGTGTCGTCGCGCGCAGAGGCCCATCTCCATCACACGGAACGGAGGACGCGTCGTCGCGGACCAGGGCCGGCTTCGTCGCGCCCTAGTCAGATTAGGGATTTTGCAAAACAGCGTATGATGTTTGCAATTGAAAAACGATTTTGGGTTTTGTTTGCTGAAAATCGTAAAACAAAGAACAGGGCATTGATGTTCCTGGGTTTGAGGTTCGATCGAAGAGATCGAATTTTGTTTCAGGTTTTGTTATGCAAGTCGTATATGCAGATAATAACAGCAAGAACAGTGCATATGAATTTGATAAACACAGGATATAAATCAAATATTGATTTCTGAGTCCGCAACAAATAAAAAATACAGATCATAACATGTATTTATAAATTGCGGATAATATATGCATACATATAATTTGAGAATCAAATTATGACCATAATCAAATTCAAGCATATATGCATGAAACAGTTTGTAATGTATGCTATCATATTATTTCATAATCAATCGAAAACAAATCATAATCATGTCAAAAATAGATTGATGAATTCATAATAATCAACATCAAAAACGGATTAATTAAGCGTACAGATTTGCAAACATATTAGACAAGAATATATTTTGCAGATTTTCTAAACATAATCATATAATCTGCAGCAGAAAACCTATGCATGGATTTCTATTTTTCAGATTAAAAATTGAAGCAGAAAACTTATGGTTTCAGCAACAAAATTAAAATTTTAATCCCGATTGATTTGATTCAGAAAACAGCTTGAGCAATCCTCTCGTAAATCCTTATTGCTCGTAACATAACCCTAACATCTAAGTAAAGACCACTGGACTATAATCTAATATTATGTCCATTAATAATATAATATATTATAACAGTTTAGTACTAAAAATAATTCCCCCATTTCCAATAAATAGGTTTTTTTGGCGATTTATAAAATATTAAATTTAAATAATTTTATTCAGAATTAATTTTTATCTCAATTTTCTCTCTCCTTATTTTTCATCTCCTTTCTTTTCTTGCCTATTACTACTTATGGAAGTTTTAACCCTAAGAAAGAGTTGGGAAAGAATAATTTGTTAGAGAATATAAAAGATTGCATATATGAGATTGTCTCAAGTTGAAATATTGAATAATTGAGTAGTTTATAAGCTTAGTGACTCAGCGCTGGAACCAAATAGGTTATCAATATAAAATTTTAGGATGATTTAAATATAGGTTCAAGAAAGTCACTATATTTATAAATAGGTTTAAAATATTTGAACATAAGCATAATTTTTTTTCTGCACAACACCTATTTACAAATATAGTGACTTTTTTGAACCTATATGTAAGTCACCCAAAATTTTACACAAGTAAATTTGTCTAATGTTAAAATACGAAAATAAATGTAATTGCAAATTGGTGTGCAACACTATTTTAGTGTATAGGATCAATGTAGATTATTGAACCCTAGGAATATAATCTATTGCAAGGAGATTTTAAGAATACTTGCCACGAAAACAATGAAAATTTGGGGGTTTTAAGAAAAGTGAAATCCAATTAATAAAATCAAACTACCAAATTAAACCAACTTTGATGAAGCACAAGAAAATTAGAATGCTTCTGATATTTTCAATTATGTAATTCTCGAATCTAATTTAATTTCTGTCAAGTTTTTATTTAATTGGCTTTTTAGGCTAGGTCAAAAACCTCATCAAATTAGCAAACACTCGTTCAATTAATCTGGTGTTCGATTTAGAGTATTCAATTATAATTTAGTCTCTCTTGATGGTCTAAACACCCAGCAAAAGCATTTGATCTTTTGCACCCCTCAATAATGCACTCGTCTATACTAACTCTACTCTCGTTTGTTGCTAGCAAATTGATGCAAGCGGAAGCACTTGACCTCAATTAATTCCGACGACAATGCTTCGAGCCTTCAGCCCTTCGGTGGTAGATTGAACATTGAGTGGCGGTGTTTTCGGCAACTGATTTCAGGGATGGCTGTTGGACGGTGGTGAGAAGCTTTCTTCTTTACTGGAAATGGTAAAGATTGAAGAGAAGAAGACGTACACAACTAGCTTTCCTATCTCTCTTTGATCAAAGAATTTTTTTCTAATTTATTTTACGAAGGCAAAGTATTTTGTGAATGATACACACAATAAATTTTATGGTAAATAATAATTTATTATAAGTATTTTTATATTTGATTGTTATAGAGATAAATGATACTCCCCTCGTCCCACTATATCTTTGCTCATTTTGCCATTTTTGTTCATCTCATTATATGTTTCTCATTTGTTGTTTATCTTTTTTGGAAACTACTATTCACTTTTTTATTATTATTTTCATTACCTTTTACACAATTTCTATTACTTTTTCACTTTTTTCATCACACTTGTACTTTTTCACCACATCACTTATATTTTTTCACTTTAATCTTAATATGTGCGTCCAAAAGCAACGAACAACTTATACCGGGACGGAGTGAGAATAAAATAATGTATAATGAACTAATACTACATTATATGTGAATTACACTACAGGGTAGCATACCTAGGGGTGGCATACCGTACCATACCGTACCGCCCATACCGTATACCGTACCAAAATTTTCGGTATGCATTTTTGCATACCGATACCGTACTGAAATTTTCGGTATACCGAATTTCAGTATACCAAAAATGCATATCGCATACCGTACCAAAAATTTCGGTATACCGTACCGTACCGATATTTTGATATATACCGATCTATACCGAAATACCAACTATGTCGGTATACCGCCCATACCGGTATATACCGCCATACCGAAATAATTGAAGTATAATTTTAATTAAATAAAAATAAATTTAATATTAAATTACCAAAATGGTATATACCGGTATACCGAGATACCGAAATATTTTTGGTATACCAGAATATTTTCGGTATACCGGTTTATACCGAAAATATTTTGGTATTTCGGTATATACCGGTATACCGAAAATTTTAAAATTTTATACCGATACCGTACCGAAAATATCGATATGGTATCATACAGTACCGAAATTTTCGATAAATTCGGTATTTTTCGGTATGATAAGTACGGTATACCGGTATTTTCGGTATTTGCTCCACCCCTAAGCATACCTCATAAGGGTAGGAATAGATCATGCTACCCGATAGGGACCTACGGCCTAGCCTACTAAAATTCTATTCCGATTCAGCCTATTTAACAAATAAACTAGGTTCAGGCCTTATTATAAATCTATCTAGTTAAATAGGTCAGTTCTGTGCTTTCTAGGAAAACTTTTATATCCAATAGGTCGTCCTAGTTAACATTATATAATATTATATATATAATTCATATAAAGTGTAACTTATTATTTCTATTTATTAAATAATGATATATTCAATTATAAGGTCAATAATTTTCTTAATTTTTTAAAATAAATACATATAATTTTAGGAGTTGATGTTATTTGTGATTTGGTAAAATATTTAATATTATTATTGATGTTATTGAGACATTTGATAATTTTGTAGGTGGGATTTTGAATTTTTCGTAATGAATAGAAATATTTATAAAAATAATTATTTGATAGGTCCTTACAAGACTTTTTGGCCTGACCTGTTTAAGTAAAAAGACTGTCTGAGCCTACTATGTGGTAGATAATAGTTTAGCAATTGACCTATTAATTATAAATCAGGCATAAGGGTTTTTTGTAAGAGGATTGATTTTGCCTATTCCCAGCCCAAATATTATTACCACAATAAATGAACTAACATTATATTGTATTTGAACTAAAAGAATTATACAAAATTATTACCGTGAGTATTATTTACATAATACCCACACTTCTACAAAATGGGACGTGGCCCCACCAGCTAAAAGGATTTTCCTTAATTCCTGCCCCATTATCCATGCTTGAGGATGGAAATTTAATTTCCATTAAATGGGCTTCTTGATGTATATTTTGGGCCTTCAAGTTAATTTAATAAATGGGCTACAAATTTTTCCTGTTGGCCCTAATTAATGAATTACAATTTTATTAAGGTTCAGTGGCACTAGTTAAATTGAGCAATAAAATTACTCAAATAAATACATTATTTACTGTTCGGGAATTTTTTTGCTTTTCCGACCTTTTTAGCATAGCAAAAATTGGAAATAAAAATTCCGGAAATTTAAAAAAAAAAATCAAAATATTTTAAGGGTAGTGTTTTTACAAATTTGAGTAGTGCAAATAACATGGGCCTTTAAATAAAGCCCTCTCCACTTTGATATTTTGCTCCATAATATTAATAGGCATGTGTTTGCTCAATAAACCTTAATTTCATACAAAAATAGCAGGGCAAATACCATTATCTACAACTAAACTTAATTAGCCAATCTATAATAAAAAAATGCATAAAATCTTATTAAAATAATCAAAATAAAGCACATGAATTTCGAGCAATTTTCACATTAATCAAAGTAGGGTTAATTTATAAGTCTAACAGGTTGCTACTTGCTACTTCTAGTAATTTTACTTGTTTTGTTAGTTAAACGCCTTTCTTAGTTTTTCTGTTGGGTGTTTGATAATGCATTTGTATGCAGAGATGCACTATGCAATTGATTTTTTTTTTTTTAAATCTTCGTTTTTATTATTGAAAAATTATCAATTATTAAATCATAATATGTGGGACTTTTTAGTAGAAATATCTTTCAGTGATATCTTGGTAACATTTTCAAAAATTCATTTAAATTGTACAATATATTTAATACACATGACACTTGCTATTTGATAATTTATTAAATAATTTGGACAAATTTCGAATTTTTTAATAAACAATTGACCCTTTTTTTTTTATCGGTAAATATTAGTGGTTAGTAGTTAGAATTTAGCTCACCAAGTCTCCATACACTCATATCTCCAAGCCAACCTTATATCTACTTCTTATTCGCTCCCAAAGAGAATCGAACCCGGGTCACTCACTCAAGTGAGGAGCCCGGTGGCCAGGTAATCTAACTCACCTAGTTAATTGATCCATTTTTAACTCTATACACTGGCCCTATTCCACAGTCCACTAACTTAATGGACTATGATCTGTATAATTATAAGCCCCATAAGTATGTTTCTTTTTGCAAGAGCACTTTCAATAATAATGCATATCACTTATCTTTATCAACACAATAGTGAATCAAAGTTCAGAAAAGGCAAAAAAGCAATTCAAAATCCAAATAAAATACATAATAAAGTGAAATAAAGTCTCCCTTTTCATTAGCTTTAGATTCAAATTTGATTTTTCTTGATCATAAGTATGAAAAGTGTAACTCAATAATCACACTAGGCTAATGAGACACATTGACTTGACAAATTCATACTTATTTTTCTTTAATATTTTCATCTAGGAAAAAAAACTTAAAATAAAAGTTCATTTAAAATATTCTTAAATGTTTGATGAAAGTAAAGATGGCATATTGAAAATTTTACATTCGTAAAAGTTAATATATTAAGTAAATTTTATTCTCAATAATTTCCTTTGAACGACACAAAAAACGAGATTCAAAAAAATTAAAAAAGAAAACTTTTCGAGAAGCACTTGGGTTCATTTAAAATTCACAAATAAAAAGTCCAGTTTTAAATGTTGTTTCGATTTTCGAAAGCGTTTCTAAACAAATATGACTTATCCTCATAGTGGAGAAATCGAGAAAATGTCACATATCCTTAACTTTATTCTTTATTGAATGGCATTCTTCATTAAATTTTTAAGAGAAAAAATTTTCTATATCCGAAATTACATCAACTTAATTTTCAATTATTATATATATATATATATATATATATTAACTAATTATATTTACAAATATTTGATTTTTAATTTTCTAACATTATTATATATTAAATAAATTATATTTAAAATAATTTGATTCTTAATTATTTAGCAGTAATAATTACTTTATCGACCCTAGGAAATTTGAATATCTTTATTATGTAGATGTCTCACACCAATTTGCACACTATTGTAAATGAAAATATGGATTTGAATGTGTGATCATAAAATTAAACATATATTTATCTATATGTTGCTATTTTATTTAAAAAATACAGAATATTTTTAAACCGAAAAAAATTTCAGAGGTACAAATTTCTTTGAAATGGAGAGATTAACATGCATAACAATGATTCATGTGGAGATGAGATATACCATTTTAAAAGATTATATATCTTGTGCACTCGATGTTCCCGTGAAATTCATGTATTATTAAAGAGCTAAGGGGATACTTGGTATGAGAATTCATTAATGGTAATGGGAATAGAGATATTCATATAGTAATTATTGTGTAATAAAAACAAATGAGGTACATAATATTATTTTTCCTCTTAAATAAGGTAATCATCACCCCCATTTGATTACCTTCATCTCATCTTATAATCATCCTCCTCAATCAATCTCACATACCACAACCAACAACATTCTTTTTTGTCAATTTTTTCCAAAATTGTAGCACAACATTAATGATGTAACCACCATGAACATAAACTCTCATTCAACATATATAAGGGTAAAGAAGGAAAATAAAATTTCATTCTCATTACCATTGAAGAATTTGAAACAAGAGCCCCCTTAATTTATACATGTTAGGGAAATTAAATATTTTAGGGTATGTTTGGTTTGAAAGATAAAATTATCTATCTGTTTAAGATATGCATGTTTTCGATGGATAGATAATTTTATCTTTTAAACCAAACACATCATAGGTTAATTGATTTCACACCCTTTTACAAGTTCGAACTTTTAAATGGGGTGGATATTCTTTCATGGTATTAAAGATTTGGCTCACCCAATGTCCTGAGTTCAATTCTCAAAAGTTTGAACTTTTAAATGATGCGAAATTCTTTCAATTTCACAAAAATTATTGCTCATTAAATAGTATCAAAACAGTTATCAAATAATAATAAAATTAGTTATTTTAAAATACACTTATTAATTTGTACAATATACATCATGCATATATAACTAAATGTTTTAAAAGACCACTTATAGTTCTTACACATGGTAGATCCATGACCGCATATTCCCAAATCATCATGAGTAGTATTTTTCTTTTCTTTTTTTTAAATAGAAATTAAACAAGTTTGAATTTGAACCAATAATTCCTTTTTGCATGATGATCATTTAAGAAGCATCGATTGATTGCCCTAATTATGTTAGTCATACTTTTGGAAATAAACAATGGTCATTTGAATAAGAAAAAATGTTTTGACTAAAGTCATAATTATGTATACTTTTACAAGTATGCACGTAAATTAAAATTGTTAAAATAAACGAGCTGCTTGTGAGTTTGATTCGATTTGACTCGTTAAGGTTCGACTTGATGTGTTAAATGAGACGAGCTGAGCTAAAAAATACTTGTTTGCTTAACGAGCTAGGCTCGGCTCGACTCTGTAGACTCAAAAAATAAAGGTTATTTTATAAATATTATACAACTTAGGGTTTAAAATAGTATTTCCTCAGTCCTCCAAATTTATTTCTACTTTCCATTTTCGTCTGTCTCCCAAATTTATTTTCATTCTTCTTTTAGAAAATATTATTTTATTATCACACTCACAAATAATCACTTTATTTTCTAGTGGACCCCACAATTATTCCACAATATCCTTACTTTATCTTTTTTTTATCGGTAATATCCTTACTTTATCTACTTTATCTCATTTTTCTTAAAACTAGTGCTCACACAAGTAGAAATAAATTTGGGGGACGATAGGAGTAATAATTTACATAATAATACAACTCATATTCTCAAATCACTTATACTGATGAATTGGTGATAGTTTTATCATTATTGTTGTTAAAATAAATGAATTGCTCGTGAGCTTGGTTCGGATCAGCTCGTTAAGGCTCGACTCGACAAGATGTGTTAAACGAGCACAGTCGAGCTCCAAAAAATACTTGTTTACTTAACGAGCTCGGCTCGACTCGATAAGCTTAACAAGCCGAACCGAACCGAACCTGCACTACTCGGACTCGCTCGGCTCGTATAACAACTCTAACATAAATTAAATTTTTTTTCATAATGTACAAATTTGTGTGGAACACTCAATAAAAATGTGCAACTTTCTGTGGGATAGAAGGAGTATATAATAATTTATACACTAAGGGGGTGTATTCGTTTAAGATTTCGTGGGATTTTAAAGGACTTTTTTCGTATAAAAAAGTTTGTTGGTATTCAATTAGGATTTTAAAGGATTTAAAAATAATTCATTGGTATTCAATCAGGATTTTAAAAGACTTACAAACAATCCACTGGTATTCAATCAGGATTTTAAAAGACTTAAAAACAATCCACTGGTATTCAAAAATATAAGGATTTTAAAGGATTGTTGGGTTTGATGGATTTTGATGGATTCTTTAGTGTATTTTATAAATACCAACAATCCCATCAAAACCTCTAGGATTTCGGTGGACTTTTTTAATTAATGACTTTATTTATCCCCAAATTGATTTATATATAATTATTTATTTTTAAGACCTAAAATAGTTTTAACCTTATAATTTCATCTCTACATTTATAACATCAACGATAAAATAATTACAGTGACGAAGAGTAATATAATATTATATATACATATATACTAGAATAAATAAAAATAATTAATAATTAATCATTAAATAGTATTAAAAAATGATATTGTTCATCCTAACTTATATACAAGATAAATCTTTATTTTTATATAGTATTATTATAATACTAATATTATATATTACATATGTCATTAGGTAATATTTTTATATTGATAATATTTTTTTACGGTATTTGAGTTTTGTTATATTTTACTTTGGTTGCTTTGATTATTCAATTTCGATACTTTTTTATATTGATAATATTAGCATGTGCAACTCTACATAACTTTATTCGCAAAGAATGTCATTCTGATGAATTTCCAATTGAATCGGTGGACGAACCTTCATCTTCAACATTACCAGTTAATGAAGACCGTGATTTTGAGCCTATCATTCAAACTCAAGAGCAAGAACGACATGACGCTAATGTTTGGAGGACTAGTATAGCTATGAATATGTTGAGTAATGCTATTTAAAAGGACATGATATTATGATTTTTTTTGTCTTTAACTTTTTTTTTTTTTTTAATTCGAAGGTATGAAAAATTTTGAATTTTTATTGTATGTCACAAATCCATGAAATTCTGCAAAGTCTACAAAGTCCTATAGAATCCATTAAAATCCTTATTTTAAAAGTCTTACAAAATCCTGCAAAATCTTAAAAGTCACCAAAATCCTACAAAATCTTTAAAATATGCAGGATTTTTTTTCAGCTAAAAAAGTCTTTTAAAATCCTAATCCAATACACCCCCCTAAAGTTGCAAACACAAGTTCTTGTGGAAAACTTATTTGGTATGTAAAATTGAATCCATAGTATTCATTCAATATTATTAATAATATCTTATCAATTAATAAGTTAATATTTTAAGGGCTCATTTGGTTCGTAAGATAAAAGTATCTATCCGCCAAAAATATATTTTTGGCGGATCGATACTTTTATCTTACGAACCAAATGAGTCCTAAGCATATATTAAACTCTGTAAATAAATATTCTAATTTAATTATAAATATATTAGTATTATTGAATAAATTAATGTATATTATCAATGTGAACAAATTTACTTGAAACAATACTCCACCGACACTCCAAATTAATTTTATTGGATTGATGTCTATTATTGTCTAGGTGATTCTTTTGAACGTCACTTGTCAATTGTGTATTGGTTGATTTGCTACTTACACTTTTACATAAATAAAACATTCTCTAAAATTATAGAGTTTATTTATTTTTTAATTTACAATTGATTTTAGTATAGATACCAAATGGTCTTCTTAAGATCTTGTTTTGCTAAATTTATTTAAAATATTTTATAAATAATTTTAAAAGCTTATATAGACTATTCTTTGACTAATATAATTTATAAATTGTTTGATAAATTATTATACATATTTTAAAATTTAATTTTAATATAATTTTTTTAAAAAAAAATTTGTGTTGAGGAAGGGAAAAGGGGTGACAGAGTTTGGAGTGCAGTGGATGAGTGGACTAAAATTAGTTATGATATTTCAACTTGTTTCTTTTATATTTTATAAGCAGTAAGGAGTTTAGAGGGTGATTGGTTAAGTTTATTTTAAATATTTTATAATCTCTAACATCTTATAAGTTGTTTTAAGAATTTATAAGATGTTATTGTTAAGTAGTTTATACGTTGTTGAAGTGTTTTACTAGTATAACTTATAAATTTTTTATAATTTGTCATATAATATTTTTAAAAAAAATAAGTCTAATAGATTTTTTTTATTTTTTTTTATGTTGAGGTAAAGATTGAGTAATGGTGGCATCCGGGATAAAGCAGGTGGATGAGGGTAGAGATGATGAGTAAAATAAGTTAAGCTATCCCAACTTATTTTTTACAGTTTATAAAATATAATACAAGAAGCTTATTTTAAGAATTTATAAACTTTTAGAAATCTCATCTTATCAACCATAAGCTCACCTGGTCATCAAACTCTTGATTCCCTTTTGGAACGAATTAAGAAAGATATAAGGTTGGTTTTGAGATAATTCTTGGAGTATTTTGAGACTTGGTGAAATTATAAACTTTTAAACAACTTATAAATTATTTTAAAGATCTCTAACCATACCTACCTTTCAACGTAAATAAATATTGTCCAGCTGATGTGAAAAATAGTCTCTCCATTCCGTAGGAATTTGCACCTTATTGGATTATATATTTTTTAAGAAAAATATATTTTATACATAAAATAGTGATATATAGATAAATATTTATATATATTTATGCATGTGTACGTAAATTAATATATTTATTTTAATAGTGTGTAAATTTATTTAGAACATCTAAATAAAAAAATGTACAAAATAGAGGGAGTGTAGCATTTGGAGACTTGGTGAAATTACAAACTTTTAAACAACTTATAAATTATTTTAAAGATCTCTAGCCATACCTACCTTTCAACGTAAATAAATATTGTCTGGCTGATGTGGAAAATAGTCTCTCCGTTCCGTTGGAATTTGCACCATATTGAATTATACATTTTTTAAGAAAAATATATTTTATACATAAAATAGTGATATATAGATAAATATTTATATATATTTGTGAATGTGCATGTAAATTAATATTTATTTTTTAATAGTGTGTAAATTTATGTATAATATACCTAAATAAAAAAATGCACTCCCTAAGTTCCAGAGCAATTTGCAAGAGAGGGGGGACACACAAATTAAGAAGAAAGTAGAATAAAGTAAAAAATAGTAGTGTTTTGAGGATTAATTTGGTAAAATTTTATGTAAAAAGTGAAAACGTTAGTTGGATTGAGTGTAATGCGGGCCCAAAAGGTGAAAAATTATTTATATTTTGTGTAAATATGTAGATATTGTGAGGGTGAAATTTATAAAAGATAGGGATGACAATGGGGCAAGACAGAACGGGTATCTAAGAACCCATGCCTGCCCTGCGCCTCTGTCCCGCCCTGCTCCATCCTGTCCCATGTTATATATAATTTTATACCAAAATATATAATATAATATATATTTTAGATAAATAACAAATTATTTTAAAATAAAATTAATGCAATACATTTATCAAAATATATTCAATAAAAATAAATTTAAAAATAATTTTACATTAGAGTTACAATAAATAAATAAATAATATAATTTTAAATTTATTTAATATATTATAAATGTAGGATATTAATTTTATTTTATATGTTATAAAATATCATATATAGAATGTATTTATATATTATAAAATATTATATATTTATTTAATATATACAATGAGACATGATGTAGCGGGAAGGGGCAAGGCAGGGCCCAAATGGAGCAGGTCAGGGCCGACTATGGGACGAGTCATTTTACCATCCCTAATAAAAGGGTTTTCTTTTTTGGATTTGCAAGTTTTTTTGGAAATTTTCCGAAAAGAAAAATTTGCAAGTTTCTCTGAGACGAAAGAAGTAAAAAATAGAGGAAGTATGTTAAATCCGATTCCCACATAGGCTTTTCCGATGGCCATTGATGAGCGAGAGGGGGGCACGTGTACATGAAAATGAAATAAAGAAGAAAAGATAAAAAGAGATTCCAAACGCGGTCTTGGATTCAAAGCAGGTATATACCTGCCTATAAATTATAATACCGCAACCGACGATTGGTACAACCGCTCCCCAGCAGGCGCTCCCATGCGGCCAAGGTTAATTCCATCAACGCTGTGCCAGTTGTACATTTGTTACACTACTGCCCTTCATTCTTAAAAAAATTAAGTTAAACCAACTGTGATGATGAAATATTCGAAATGTGAGTACTTTATTGTTCCCTCCCTCCCAATTATTCTTTCTTCTTTTTTTTTCATTTTGAGACGTTCTAATTCTTTTTTTCTATCTTGAAAAAAAATAATTTATACTCGCAAAAATTAATAAAGTATATTTTTATATTTTATTAATTAACTTCACACTCACATACTTAACTTTTTTTTTTAATTCGTGTGCCCATGTCATTTGAAAAAAAAGATCCGGGACGGAGATAGTATATGAGTAATACTCATGGTAATAATTTCGTAAATAATATATTTTATTTCACATAGTAATACATATTTTGATGTGCAATGTTAGTTCAAATACAATATAGTATTAGTTTATATATAATATGATTTTAATTCATTAACTATGACATACTACATGTAGTGTTAATTCATAGTATATAGTATGATGCTAGTTCATATATATTGTCGTGTTAGTTCATATACAATTTTTATATTATTTATTTTTAAATGATCAAATTTAAAAATATTTAGAACAAATTATTGTTCACCATAAAATTTATTGTGTGTGTTATTCACATAATACTTTGCCTCGAAATTTATGCAAACTTGATTTTCTATGCGGTCAACGGTTCAAAGACTACTGAGAGCCGCTTGGTATTTCACTATCTTTTATTTAATATATTTTTAATGATTTATAATAAATAACATCAAATGTTATTAATGAAAATGAATCTTTATTAATTTTCATTCCCCACACCATTATCTACAACCAAATGAGTCTTATATATTTTAAAATAATTTTTTTAAATTCGACTCAGTTAATTTTTTGAAAGAAAAAAAAAGTAATTATGAGGTTTTCATCTCTAACAAATCGAGTCTAAGATTATAATTGAAGAATTGAAGGAATTCATTATTTTTTAATTATTAGATATTATGCAGTGGGGCCTCGATAACTATTGTATTTATCTTTATTTGCATGAATTTTGTTAAAAAAAAATGGTAAAAAGAAATATGTTAGGACAAAATTCACATTTGTGATAAACTATAGCATTGAGGAAATTATTTGAGCTCAGACCTAAACTATATGGGGAGGGTTTAATATTATATGGGGCAAAAGTACAAAATAGTTCAATAAATTGACAAAAATTACATATTGGTCCTATATAAAAAAAAAATTCTCTCGTGTAAAAAAAAACTCTTGTAAATTTTTTTTGAACCAATTTATAAATATAGTAATTTTTTTAAACCAATATGTAAATGACCCTTAATATTATTGACTGTCAAAAATAAATGGACAGTTATAATTTGAGTTTATAGATTTTTACATCCCGTAATTTTGTTCTAGTTTGATTTTGGTCCTCATGGAATACACATTTTGAAATTAATCCTATAAATTTGAACTTTTTTTGAATTTGATCCTTTTACCTGCTATAGTAAGTAACCTAACAGGTAACACATGAATTTTTTTTTAATTTTCTTTGTTTTTAACTAAACACATGTCATATATATACAATCACAATTAATCAATAATTAAGCAAACTATAATTAATTTACGCATGACATTTATATACACACACATACATCATATAGCTATGTATGTATATATCTAGCTTTATAATTAATTAATATTTTATAATATAATAAATACTACACTTAATTTTTAAACAACTATTTAATTATAATAATCATACTAATTATATAATTATTAAACAAATAATACACATATAAAATTTTCAAGAATTTGACATGTGTAGGTTCTTTTTTAAATTATTTTGCTTTATCATAAAATTTATTAAGATATATATATATATATATATTATATATAAAAAATATAATATTGTGTATATATACATTAATATATAATAATATATATAGAGGAATTATATACGCATTAAAATCTTAAAAAAAAACTAACTAATTTAATTATGATATAAAAATTATTTTATTGAGAACACAATACAGATTTTTTAAACTGTATTGGTAATATTTTTGTCATAATATCTAGTTAGAATATTTTTCTATTTTTAATTATGAGATAATAAAGATTTCACTTAAACTTTTATAAAATAATATAATATTTTTAACTTGAGTATTATTTCAATTTTATAACTTCATGTAAATATTATTTAGGTTTTTATATACCTATATTATATATTTTAATTTATTATAATATATTATTCACTATTTGTAATCAAATTTTACTGTTTGTAACGATAAATATTAAGATTATTTAAGAGTCTTATATAACTCTTTTATATATATATATATATATATATATATATATATATAGTCTTTATATATCTCCTAATTAAAAATCTATAAACTCTTAATATATTTAGGTGGTGATTGGTAGGATATAATAAAATGTGAGAGATTATAATATTATTGGTAGAATTGTACTGGTTATAATAATATATTGCTTGGTAAATTAGATAAATAACTGATATTATTTACTTAATATTGCTTGGTAGGTGATAAAAAAATTAATATAATATTTATTTTGTTGCTTGTTAGGGCATATAAATTTATTATGTCCAATTTAAATTGACATTAATACCCCTACATACATTCCCACCACCAACAAAACCTGACACAATCGGCCACTGTGGAACACATATAAATTGTACGAGTTGGAGGAGCGAATAACTAATGTTGAAAGCTACAGTGAAATTAACGTAATAAGGCTTTCTTTTTTATCAGGTCGACGGATAAAATATGGGTTACAACTTATTTTATCGTTACAAATAGTAAATAATATATTATCGTTACAAATAGCAAAAATTGATTACAAATAGTAAATAATATATATAATAAAATATAAAATATAGGTATTTAAAAACATAAATAATATTTACATGAAGTTATGAAATTGAAATAATACTCAAGTTAAAAATATTATATTATTTGAAAAAATTAAGTGAAATCTTTATGTATCTCAGTAATTAAAAATAGAAAAATATTCTAACTAGATATTATGACAAAAATATTACCTTTATAGTTTAAAGAATTATGTATTGTGTTCTCAATAAAATAACTTTTATATCATAATTAAATTAGTTAGTTTTTTTAAAAGATCTTAATACGTATATAATTTCTCTATATATGTTATTATATATTAGTGTATATATATATATATAATGTATATCTTAATAAATTTTATGATAAAGAAAAATAATTTAAAAAAGAACCTACACATGTCAAATTCTTGAAAATTGTATATATGTGTTATTTGTTTAATAATTATATAATTATTATAATTAAATAGTTGTTTAGAAATTAAGTGTATTATTTATTATACTATAAAATATTAATTAATTATAAAGCTAGATATATACATACATAGCTATATATGATGTATGTGTGTGTATATAAATGTCATGTGTAAATTAATTATAGTTTGCTTAGTTATTAATTAATTGTGATTGCATATATATGTCATATGTTTAATAAAAAAATAAAGTAAAAAAAAATCATGGGTTACCTACTATAGCAGGTAAAAGGACCAAATTCAAAAAAAAATTCAAACTTACTGGACTAATTTCAAAATGTGTATTTCATGAGGACCGAAATCAAACTAGTGCAAAGTTACGGGACGTAAAAATCTATAAACTCTTATAATTTTACCTTTAAATTTAAAAAGTAAAGAGTATTATACTTTGATATTTCGACACACTTTTTATTATTTCATCCGTTCAAATTTAATTGCTAATTTATTATTTATTCGTAAAATTTAATTTAATTTAATTCATGAAATATATATTAATAAATATAAAGTAAAAATATAAAATATAAATATAGCAACATAAAAATTAAAGATATAATTATAAAAAATATCATTTATATAAAAAACAAATTAAGTAAAGGGAAGAATATTTTGGTAAGTAGTATTTTCCACTCTATAATCAATTTTAGAAGCCAATCTATGTAGAAGTTATATATCTCCAAATTGATTTTTTTTTTTATAAAAACAAAGTATAAATTCTCATTTTATTATCCAATTAAATTTTTTATGATATAATATAAGATCTAATGATTGATTAATTCAAGAGATCAATCTCACTATCTACTAATAAATATTCTAATTGAAATAATTGTATAGCTCCATATTGAGTTCAATATCCTTTTTTTTTTTTTTTTAATGAATTGAACATATTGATTTGTCTTGTAATTTTACGTTTACCCTATATATGATATCCAATTTTTTTTTCTTCATAAGGGTTTATACAGATACGTGTGCTTATTTTTCCCCCTTTCATTCTTAATATATTTAGCTACGTTGTACGTATCAAGGGGTGCTTATTTTAAATTTTTAAAGGCAATGAGAATAGAAATTTATATATATATTGAATGAGTATTTATCTTGATGGTAATTACATATTAGCATGCACAAGGGTGCCTAGTATGCACCTTGATTTTAGTTTAATTTTAAATTTGATTTGATTTTTTCAGAAACATACACTACACGCCGCACTGTGTGTTTTTTTGGTGTATCAAGTTATTTTTAGGTATTGCAAAGATTTGTTCTTTGGGTATTAAAGAATTGTTCTTGGGTATAACTAAATTGTTTTTGGGTATTAATAATTGTTCTTTGGGTAACTTTTGATACCGCTTTACTCATTGATGGAGGTAAGATCTGTTCTCATCCGGTCAATCGTCATTCCAGAAATTGATTGTTCATGTCGATGGCTGCTGAATTCTAAGACGCTCACCAGCCTTAGAGTTATAATGGTGAAGCAAGCCCTGCTCATGGCGGTGACATTTGTTTGTGGTGAATATGAAGATAAAATGTGGAATTAGATATAAATATGTGTTTATATATACACGATGAATAATTGTAAAATGGTGGCAACGTTCTTCCTTGTTTACTGGTGATAGGCAAGGTTACGTTTTGTATGTTTAAAATTCAACTCTATGATTTTTTTAATTCCAGAAATTAATAATTGCATACATAATAATTATATAACTTAATAAAAATAGTAATACTCAAAGAATAATTTATAATACCAAAAAATACAATTAAGTAATACCGAAAGACCAATTGAGTAATACCCCATGTTATATTCAACAATACCCTAAGAACAAATCACAAATACCCCAGGAATAAATCAACAATACCCCAAGAACAATTCATCAATACCCCAAGAACAAGTTCAAGTTATAAATTATTCTTTGAGTATTATAAATTCTTCTTGGGGTATTGTGAGTTGTACTTGAGGTATTTAATTACACTTATTCTTGAGGTATTGTGACTTGCTCTTGGGGTATTTTGTTTAAAGTTGTACTTGGGGTATGTGATTTGTTCTTCGGGTATTGTTAATTGTTCTTGGAGTATTGTGAATTGTTCTTGGGGTATTTACTTAAATTTGTGTGTGTGTGTGTGTGTGTGTGTTTTTTTTTTTTTTTGCAATTAGAGTATTGGTGATTCGTTGTTCGGGTATTATTAATTGTTCTTGGGGTATTGTATATTATTCTTGGGGTATTGTAAATGAACTCAATAAACTATAACGAGCTTGTGGCTGCTTATGTGGGGGCAGGTTTCCACGACAAAGGAGCAGTGTTAATAGACATATGACAGAACAGGGTATAAAACCAAATGTTGTCACATATAGAATTGTCATTGATGCCTATGGAAGCTGGGTTGGAGAACAAAGCTTTGAGTTTGTTTAAACATATGAAGGAATCAGGTTGTGTTCCTAATGTTTGTACATATAATGCAATAATCGGGATGCTGGAAAAGATGATGGAAATAATCAGTGATATGAAAAGCAATGGATGCAAACCAAATCGTGTTACTTGTAACATGATGTGTGCATGACAACAAAGGAATGCACAAGCATGTAAATCGTATTTTTCAGGAGATGAAGAACTGTGGATTCGATCGTGAGTTGTGCAATTTTCCATTTTGAAAAAAAATTATTTTTTGGGTATTATAAGATGTTCTATGGGTATTATAAAATATTCTTTGGGTATTATAAATTGTTTTTTGAGTATTACTTGTTTGGTATGTAGTTGCAATCACTCGTGCATTATTTCAAGCTCAAGCATTAGAGTTTACACTACCAATTCCGTTTTAGACTCGACCCTCTAATGTAGCAGGTTATTAGAACAAGAAAATGAAATAATTGCATGCTCGCCATGTTTACTTTCGTCCTGCACTCGACAAAGTCAGGATATTGATAGTTCTGTCAATTGATCAAGACCAAAAAACCTCATCGACAGTAATGACACAACATTCAGATGATAATATCTTGTTGGCGTTAGGTATTCCATATATTTTGGATTAATTTAATATATTGTTGAATCAATATTTTATTTTTCTAAAAAAAGAAAATCATCAGGTTCTCAATATTTCGTTGAACCAACTGCTTCACTGGAATTGAATGGAAGTAGAAACTAATTAGCAATTCAATTTGTGCAATGTAATTAAGGAATTGACAAGAAAAAGTGTAGTAAAATTGTGACGTATGGATTTACCAGGTGCAACACCGGCCCAGCATGATGATGATGAAGAAACTTAAATTTTTTGGCGAAAGAAAAATTAATCTGGAAATAGTCAAAATTAAAGGGTGCATATCATGCACCCATGTGCACAACAGAATCACTCAATTTTAAAATAAATTAAAAAAATTATTAACTATGACACGATGGATTGATTGAGGAGGATAATTATAAAATGAGAAGAGTGTAATCAAATGAGGATATTGATTATCTTATTTAGAAAAAAATAATATTGTGTGCATTTTTTTATCTTCACTTATTACTATATTTATTATACAATTATCATCATTCTCATTAATGTTAAAAAATTATCATGTCAAGGTCCCTAAAAAGAGAAAAAAAGATTTGACGCATTGTTTTCCGGCACAAGATTGCATAGTAAAAGCTGAAATTTCGTATAAAAAAGGAAAATAAAGAAAAAGAATAACTTACAAGTTTTTATATAAGGTGTACATTTAAAGAGGTATTAGCAAAAATCAACACTGAATCAAATATATTTTTAACGCAACATATATCGAGTTATTTGTATTTTTATGGTTTTTAATTTGACATTAATTAATATTGCATATAAAAGAAGTTGAGATCTGAAATATGAATTTTATTGTTTTAAATATTTTTATTTGTTTTGATTACATGAGTTGAGAGACGCTGATAGGAAAGCAAGGCGGGCCAAGATGAGAAAGACGGACCATATGCAGGCCTAACACCATAGCCCACAAGAAAGCCCAATCGGAGGAGGAAGACGGCCAATATTTGAATTTCAATCCAGGCCACTATCTTTTATTATATATTTGCATTCCAGATTTGTTATGGATATTTTGCCAATTGGTTGCTTATTTATTTCCTAGATAGTTGCAAGTAGTTATGATTAGGAATTATTGCCAGTAGTATAAGTAATGTGATTGTAATTTAAACGAGGTATCTATGAAATTTCCTTGAAGTATTCTTCGCAAAATCCTTTGCAAACTCGTGGGCTTGCTAGCCTGAGCCAGAGTTGCAATTCCATTGAATTGTGATTCTCATCATTGGTGCTTTCATTGAGAGAATTGGTAGGCACAGATCGTGACCGGATTGAGATGTTAGAGACGAGAATGAACAGTATGGAGAACGGGTTCACAAACATGGAGAGTAAGATAGGGTCGCTCGTACACATAATTGCCAACAGATGGAACAACTCGGGAAGAAAAGTACACGAACGGAGAGAGGGAATTCGACGTTAAGCCTGTCGGGAGAGTCGGAGGCAGACACGGATGATGCCGATGTTAATCCCACTTGCCCGTCGACGCAGGAAGGTAAAGGAAAACACAGGGGGATGAACAACGTAAGTTACGACCAAAGTTAACGTGCCCGACGTTCGACGAGACGGATCCAATTTCATGGCCAAGTAGGGTTAATCAATATTTCTCATTAAATGAGACCGATCGGGAAGAAAGTGGACAATATGTCGCTTACTATCTAGAAGACGAGGCTAATATGTGGTGACAGTGGATTAATAGAGTCTATTTCAAAAAGGGGAGAGTCCTAAGATGGAGTGAATTTGAGAAAGAACTAATGTCACGGTTCAGTCCATCATAATATACAGATTATGATGAGGCGTTGGCCCATATTAAACAAACAGGGAGTTTAAGGGATTATAAAAAAGAGTTAAAAAAACTAGCGAGTCGCGTGCACGATTGGCAAAAAAAAGCCTTGGTTGGAGCGTACATTGGAGGCATGAAAGCCGATCTTGCAGCCGAAGTCCGTGTCTTTCGACCCAAAACATACCTGGAAGTTATTGACATCGCCAGGATCAAGAACGAACATGTGAGTATCACACTGAGAGGTGCATGTCCAGAATTGAGGAGATCACAATCTACTTAGGGAGAAAATGAAGGTGCAATTGTAGATGGGAGCAGCGGACCCGTTAATCAAACGAACAAATTGATCCCCACTGGAGTTAAGCGTTTGCCTTGCGAAGAGTTACAAAAGAGGCGTGAAAAAGGCTTATGTTTTAATTGTGACGAGAAGTTCGAACCTGGGCATAGGTGCAGGTTTAAACAAGCTTTCCTCGTCGAATCTTTAGAGACTGGTGATGAGGAAAGAGAGGGGGATGAAGTAGTTGGGGAGAACGAAGGAGCAGAAGTATCCGTTCATGCAATATAAGAGGCACACGGGCCGCGGACCATGAGGTTGGCCGCGTAGATTAAGAACAAAAGGGTAGTGGCACTGGTGGATAGCGGATCTTCACACAATTTTATCAATCTGTAGTTGGCTTATAAAATGCAATTGACATCAACTCGAGTTGAGCCTTTTAAGGTTCGCGTGGCTAGTGGCGAGAGACTCAATGTGAAACCTGGTACGAAGGAGTGACAATCAAATTGCAAGGGGTGGAAGTAAGAAACTATTTATTTGCTCTACCATTGGTAGGGCCGGACGTAGTGCTGGGAGTACAATGGCTAGAAGGATTAGGGGAAATAGATGGATTATAAGAAGGGGACGATGAGAATTAAATGGGAAGATGAATATGTGACGCTAGAATCCTGGACTGATAGTCAGCTGAAGGAGGAGGCAACATGGGAAATCTAACGAACATGTATGATCGATTTTCGAAATTTGTCCTTGATGACAAGAACAATCTCGAAGGGGACGGGAATGATACGAAAGCAAGGCGAGCCAAGATGAGAAAGACGGACCACATGCAAGCCTAACACCATAGCCCACAAGAAAGCCCAACCGGATGAGGAAGATGGTCACTATCTTTTATAATATATTTGTATTCCAGATTTGTTAGGGATATTTTGCCAATTGGTTGCTTATTTATTTCCCAGATAGTTGCAAGTAGTTATGATTAAGAATTATTGCCAGTAGTATAAGTAATGTGATTGTAATTTAAATGAGGTATCTATGAAATTTCTTTGAAGTATTCTTTGCAAAATCCTTTGCAAACTCTGTGATTCTCATCAGACGCTCACATATAAGCTTTTTCACCGAATTATATATTCCTGATAGTACATTTAAAAAAAATATTTTTTAAATAAAATAGTAATATATGAATAAATATGTGTATAATATTGTGAGTATGCATGCAAATTATTTTTTTTAGTAATGCGCAAATTTCTATAGAACATCCAAATTAAAATAAGTGTGCAAATTCCTGTGGAATAGAGAAAGTGTATTACTAGTATAAGAACTTTAATAAACATTCATATTAAATAGATAACATAAATTTAGATGTATTTACTGAGAACCTATAAATTAACTTATAAATTTTAAAATTATAAAATTATTACTCCCTCCGTCTCAAATTACTTTCACACTTTTTTTATTTGGACGTCCCAACTCTTATTTCACACACCTAAAAAGGAAACTTTTTACACTCACAAAAATCAATAAAATATATTTTTTCTTATTTTATTATTTAACTTTACACTCATATATTTACTTTTTCTTAATTCGCGTGCCCGGAACTACTATGAAAGTAGTTCCGGGACAGAGGGAGTATATTTTTACTCCACGATATCTATTTTATTTTTACTTTTTTTTATATCATAAAGTTAAAATCAATCCTACTAGAAGATTAAAAAAAACTCAAATTTAAAATTTTTTAAATATTAAAAATTACTCATTTTTAAAAATTAATTTTTAAAAAATAATATCGCCATGTCACTCATTAAAGTTTTTTCCCTTTTCTATTTTTAACTTCTGAAATGCGGAGCGGTGCATCGTGGATCATGCGGCGCGTTTGTACCTTGACTTCGATGGTCTTGGCTGCAGAGAATCATATCCCAAGAACCTCTCTACTTTATTGCTTAAAGTCTACACCATTTCTCTCGGTAAAAAGAATTTCTGATCCCTCTCATAAAATTTTGTACCGTTTCCGATCACCTACTCTCTCACTCTCTCTCTCTCTCTCTTGATTGATTCAAGTATTTACAATCTGAGTTTGTGTTCTTCCTGCTTTGATAGTTACAACCTGAGGCGCGCGCATCTAATTTTTCGGTGAGTTTTCCTTTCATATTGGTCTGTATCACCCTCTATGTTTGTATGTGTGAGCGACGATTGCCAGAAATGTTGATACTATGTTATGATTGCGACGTGATTGTGCATCGTGCCTGTAGAGTTGTTATTTGCTAACGCGGTACGTTTTTTTGGCTCTGAGTTAGTTGAATCCAATGAGAAATAAACACTGGCGCGCCGCGCTACATTTGAATGTGTAGATCTCGCTGAACTAAGATGAAGTTATGGAAGTTGTTTCATATGTATAAATTGGAACCGGAAATCACGATTTTTTCATTGTTTTGGAAAATTTGTTTGTATATGATTTTTTAGTCATTCTGAATGGGTAGATCATGTATTGAATTATGGAAGAGTAGGTCAGAAATCATGTTGTTGTTTCTCTGTATCAAGTCAAGTTCAATTAGTGTGATAAGTACATTTATGTTAAATCCCCTTTGAATTTGTATAAGACATAGTTAATTTTTCTTGGTTATTTGGCTGAGTGGTAGATAGAATTTTGAAAGGTGTGCTTAACAGAGATCAGATGACTTCTTCTGCATATTTTAGGTTTGGAGAATATGAATACTCAGCTAGTGGAGATTCAGCCTCGTGAACTGAAGTTCTCGTGTAAGTGTAATAAATAGTGTGATGTGCATCATTGATACTTATATTTGCTAAATATTTCCTTTTGCGGTTGCTATTCAATTTTAAAACTCATTTGCATCTCATTGCCTCCGAATCTAGGCACAAAAAAAATTTATGAGTAGGTTTTATATGAAAACAGTTTATGATAAACATATTATGAAATTGTTTTAAAGTATCAAATATTTGGTTAAGTGTATCAAAATGTTCATCAGGAGTATCGAAAGTTGGGTCAGTAAAATTTATAATAATTATATCATAATATCATTGAACCAAAATTTTGATACTTTTGATGAGATTTTTGATACTTTAAAACTTTACCAAAATTTATAAGTGACATGGTGCCTTTCCTTGTTGGTATTTCTAATGAGTATGTTGTCTTGAGGAGAAGTTTCCATGTATAACTTTTTAAAACTGGTCAGTTTCTTCCTTGAAAAAGTAAACCACTTAAACAAACTTGCATAATGGGATTGGGGAGGGATTGAGCCCTTGATCTCCCCTCTAATGGAAGACTCCTAATAAAATTTTGGCATTGATTAGAACTGAGTTGTATTGGTTGTGCAGAAATTGTGAGGCAAATGAAAGAGCTTAAGACATCTTTCCATCTCAAAATTTCCTTAGAAATAGTTTATCATAGCCTCTATTCTAATCCATGCCATACGGCCACATTAAACATTGTCTTTTGAACTCGTATGCCCTTGCCCATTTCATTCAATGATGTTATGACGCAAGAAGTATCTATCTGAGGAAAAAGTTAGACTGATTTAAGTTGGTTTAGCCTTATACTTGATAGGATTTGTTTCTGAAGCACTTATCCAGTAGACTTTTTGTTGGACACGTTAAATCTGGCGTAATAGGTTTTACCTTGTATGCATGTTAGATCTATCAGATTCTGCTTTATTGAGCATTCATTTTTATCATTAAATTTCTGAGTCTTTCCTTTTAAAAGTTATAGTGTCATCTGATATGTATTCTTAGGCTATTATTTTATTCCTTCCTGTACCTCTCATCTGGTCTGCTGACCAGGCTGCTATCAAGAGTGATTTAAAAAAAATTTAGCTGTTGTTACAAGATCAATCTACTGTTTTGATAATTTGACTGTTGCTTTATTTGCTTAATCGTACAAAAAAAAAAGTCTGATGCTCCTCCCCCTGGCTTTTGTAGTTGAGTTGAAGAAACAGAGTTCTTGTGCCGTGCACCTTGCCAATGTCACTGAACAATATGTAGCTTTCAAGGTTAAGTGGTTTCCAATCCTGTACCTGTGCACTTTCTCATGAAATGTTGATATTTTGTAAAAGATGATTGTCAGATTGCACAATTAGCTTAGTAATTGAAGTATATCCTATATGTAAAAGTTAGTAAATGCGGACACAAGGGTTCCTTTATAAGAGAGATTATTGAAATGGTTGTGCACATATCACTGACCAGGTTAAGACTACGTCACCAAAGAAGTATTGCGTGAGACCTAATGTAGGTGTAATCAAGCCAAAGTCAACATATGACTTCACAGGTATTTTAGTTCATTTACTTGTCCTGACCACGTGTCTAGTGTTTTGTTCGTATTCCATTACTTGTTGGTAAAGCTATTTAATCTGCTTCTAGCAAAACTAATGTATGCAAAGTAGTCTTTGTGCAAACAAGATGGGATCTTCAGGGAACTCTTGCAACAACCATGTCATTGTTTTGTTTGAGGGTGATATTGCCAACACCTAAAAACACAATAATCAAGAACTCTAACATAATCTTTTAACACCCTTATGAAAAGGTTCTGATTTGAATTGAAATTTTTATGTATAGTTGATCATGCAAACATGTGGACATCCATATTTGAATGAAATTGGATAATCTTAATTCATAGCTCAAAATATATTCCATATTATTACTTGTGCATAGTTTAACCAAAAATTTGGGCATTTATATGAGTTGTATGTAGAACTCAAGCTTCATCACAATTTTCAAATCCATTTTGGGCTGTTGAATTTCACCCCTTACAGTAGATTTTTCTTCGTCGTTTTCTTTTTAATGGCACTACACATTGATTTTGTTCAGTCCCCTAGTAGCATATGCCATGCATTTTGATAGCTGGGTTACCAGCCTCTTTTTAGCAAAATAGAAGATACCTGACTGAAGTTTTACAACTTAAAAGTGAAGAATCTCTGACTCATTCATCTCATACAGTTACAATGCAAGCACAGAAATCGGCTCCCTCGGAGCTGCAATTGAAGGATAAGTTCTTGATTCAGAGCACTGTGGTACCATTTGGCACAACCGAAGACGAGATTACTCCTAGTGTGGTAGGGTATCATCTAGTGTGAATTTTTATTTGGTGTATATAATCTATCATTCTCATTTTCCGTGCATTTGAGATGTAACTGGAGAATAATAGAATTGGAGTTCTGTTCTGGCAGTTTACAAAAGAAAGTCAAAAGTATATCGAAGAAACTAAGCTGCGGGTCGTTCTTATTAGCCCTTCCAGTTCTCCAGTAAAGCCACAAGCCAATGTAATTCCGAAGCAAGAGGCATCTTATGAGACATATATGCTGGAAGAATCCCCTCTGCTGCCTGTTAATGGATTTAACAACCAAGAACCATCTAATGAAACCCAAATGCCAAAAGATAACTTGCAGAATAGAGTTGAAAATTACTCCCCTCCTGATCCGGTAAGATATCTTAATCACTTTGTAATCTATGATGGTAAGAGGCAATTCTTGTTCAGCTCCTAAGAATTTGATTAGAATCCCATGTTAATTAAGTTGTTCTGTTATATGTCTTGCAGATGCCTTTCCCTTTTTATCTCTTGAATTGGTTTATAGCATTTAATCCATCTTAAAGAAGAGTAATGCTTCTTGTGATTGAATTACTTGATGTTCTTTAGTTTCAAGCATAGTGATTATTGTGCTCGTGGAACGCTATTTTTTGGTCCTTATTAAGCTATGCAATTTATCTTTCCTTTAGGCACAGCTGATTAAGCAAATGGATGCAGTCAAAATTATCAAAAACATGGAAGAGTCTCGGTCGATAAAGGCCACAGACAATAAGCAGTTAATTCCTGCCAAGGATGAGGAGTTTTACGCTGAAAAAGCTAATCTAGTCAAAGATTTAGAAGAATCAAAATTCACGCTAATAAAAGAAATTGAGGATTTGAGATCAAAGATTAGCTTCATGGACTCGAAGCTGGTTGAGGTCAGTATTGCATTGATTAGATATCAGAATTTGGGGAAGCATAATTACTTTAAAGCTGCATATTGTTTGTGTATGAAGTTGAATTGTGATCAAAACGCAAATTATATTTCATTTCCTTGCAACTCTATGATCAATGTGGGAAATATATTATCATTGCCCAGTCCAAGCTTAATATTGAAATCATTACAAAAACCACCATTCAGGTAAGACCTTTTTATGAAGAACCCTATGAAGTTTGTAATTTGCAATTTCCTCCCCTGTTATTCTCTTCAATTATACAAAATGTGCCTACTAAAGGATGGTTCTTGTGATTTCGGAGGGTAGTATCCTATATCTCGTGTCTGATTTTCATTAATCAAGTGTGATTAAAGTCTGGAATTATTAAAGCTCGTATAAAGTAAAGATCTGATTTTATTTACAGGCACAATACACTATTGAAAAGCTAATAAAGGAAAAGAGCAACACAGTAATCGAGAAGGAAACAATAAAGCCAGATTTGGTGAGTGTAGCTCCACACTTTCTTCTTTGTTCCCTTTTCAAAACAGCAACTAATAAATTGAGAGGGTCGTCGTATCATAGATTTTTCCGATTTTCTAGTTATGGATGAATTAATGTAGCATGTGCTAGATTACTGTTGCTTATTGCATTTGCTAACTACACAATGAAATTTGAGCACCCTCTCTGTCTTTACAGGCTATCTCGAGCATGAAGAGCAGTGCAAGAAAAATCCAAGTCGGTTTCCCCCCACTGTTCGTGTGCATGGTCGCATTAATTAGTTTGATGATCGGAGCTTATTTTCGAGCTTAGTGCAGTAATCTACTCGATTTGACAATAGATGAGTATTCGTTATTCCTGTATGCAATGTATAGGAAGGAGACGTAGTGGCTGGTTTTAACATTTAACAAACCTTTCTTATGTGCTATGCTTGTTAATAGCGTCGGTCGGACACTCTCAAATATTATGAATGTAAAAAGGAACTTTTTATCAAATAAAAATGATGCAGATTCAGGGGGAATTATTGGTTTCACGGTAAGAAATTGATATTATTGCATTCGTTTAGTAGTACTAATACCATAGCCATTTTTAATAGTGGTATTTGGATATTGGTTCAAAAAAATGACTGCATTAATACGGTTTGGTGTACGTAAGATTAGTTATTATTGAATAAATGTTGTGGTATTATTTATTAATTAAATTAAATTTTGTATAAGTGAATTAATATTTTGTATTGGTAAAAAATAGCAATATTTTTAAAAATTGGGGTACGAAGGGATTTGCCATTTTTATAATATTTTCAATTTTATAAAAGAATTTGTCATTGTATTTTCGATGTTGAATTTTATCGAACTTCTAATTACTAGATAATCACTTTGGATCCGATTGGGATGGCAGGTGAAATAAGAGTTTTTTTTTTTTTTTTTTCACTTTTGGTCCCAAAAGGTATGTAATATTTTAGAATTGATTCCAAACATTGAACTATTAATCTTATACTATTTTTTTTTCACTTGTAATTTCAAATGTTATAAAATTTGTAGATTTGGTCAAATTTGCAAATTTCCTAATATTTTTTTAGACCAAATCTACAAATTTTATAACATTTAGGACTACAAATGTAAGAAATAATTGTATTGGACTTTCCAAAATAATACATGTCCTATAAGACAAAAAATGCAAAAATCTCCGTGAAATAATATAGGAATTGAATCACCAATCATGAATTTATTTTTATTCTTGTATTTGGTATAATTTTTTAATTGGAATTATGATTCCTTTTGAAATCGTGATTTCAAAAAAGTAATGCATAATGCATTAGTCTCATATGCACCAGGTGCACCGTGCAATTCTAGTTTATTTTTAAAAATTTATACAAAATACTACTAAAAAGTTATACATGTTATTACTAAAAAATGAATCTTTAATGGTGTAATTTTTCAGTAATGATTTGTGTAACTTTTTAGTAATAAATGGTGAACTTTTTAAAAATACACTTGAGTTGCACGGTGTAACTGGTACACAAGAGACTTACTCATGCATAATAATTCCTTTTAAACATTATGGTATTATTTACTGCATACTTTGAGGATTTAAAAAAAAAATTCACATAATATTTTCAACATAGTAATAATAATATAATATATTTGATGCTATAATAAATTTCAACAAGAATATTATTTTTATAAAATAATTATTTATACATACAAAATATGTATAATAACTTCAAGAATAATATTATTCTCAAATAATATAGATTATATTATTATTTTCAATAATAATTTTTTTGTAAAATATAAATAACAACATTATTATAATAACATAATAATTTTATAGTCTTATTAAAAAAATAGTATCTTATGTAAGTTATATATTTATATTATAAATAAAAACTAATATGATCAATAATGTATAAATATAATAATAACAATAATAAGGGGCAGTTACAAATATGTATATTTTATCACATTATTCTCAAATTGGTACAATATGAAAAAAAAAACTATCATTCAACTCATATTTACTCTATTATGCAAAAAATTCTGTACCAATTTAAAAATATTACTTTAAAAATATACTAACCTGAAATTATTCCTAATAATAATAATTCTATCAATAATAATAATAATATTGTATTCAGTTGAAAGATAAAGCTGGTAGGATTTTTTGGTGGTTGAATGAGTATATTATCTACTAAATAATGACAAATACAAGTATTAATTAAATGTATACAAAGTAGAATAAATGGTCTTGATGAAAATATCTTCTTTTAATATCTCATGTAAGACATATTTAAAGTTAGAATTACTACGTTCTCTGTCCTCATGTCTAACTAGCCGAAATAAATATTCTCTATTTTACTGGCGACTTAAATGACTCTATTACAAGTTACTATTATGCGGTACTCTAGATCTCTCTTGAACATGTTCTATTTCTTGATAACAAGAGATTGCCCCCCTTCAATACGAGATCTTCTGACTACAATAATACTGTAGGGAAGGAATCGTCAAACAATTCTCTCTCAATATATACGCTAAGATTAGAACCTGCATTTTGCCGATTCTTACACGATGATGGTCGCTACCCATCATCACAATTTGGTGAGCTAATTGGTTCTGTGCAGAAAAAAATTATATTTCTTTGTAAATATTGTGAATCAATTTATAAATATGATCTCTTTTTTAAATCTATAAGCAAATGCTCCTATATGTAATACTTCATGACTGAATTTAATTCGAAAAAATTCAATCTCATCTAAAAGTATGAATTTTCAGAAAGGTGTAGAATTAATTTATTTATTTAATTTCCCTAGCGCGCTCTCTCACTCATGGATTGAATTCTCAATTTTTTCTCATCTGAGAGGTCCAATGAGTAAACAATCAAATCGAAAATGTTGGACAAGTCTAAATTCTGATAGCATAATAGAGAAATTTTTTGGAATCAATTTATTTATTTAATTTTTCTAACAAAATAAAAAATTCATTTCTTATTATTCATATACTACACCATTAATTCATCATATGTATGGATGATGAAAATCGACTCATGGGATGGTTTCATTGGCGTGCATTATGTGGGAACTGAACCTGAGTTGGCCAACCCCAAAAGTCTGCAAGCCAAGGATTAGATAGACAAGAAAAACGAAAGCAGTTATGGTCTTCCCTAAAATTTTCCATAGCAGACGATGTGCTCACTTGAATTGCCACCTTAGCTTTATTCACAGCTTTCCACGTCCCAATTTAAATTGCTCAATAAAAATAACGTAAATTTTTATTTTAAAAAAAGTTATTTATTAGTATTAAAAAGTATAAAATTAAAGATATAATAGTCCTTTCAATTTAAAAAATATATATATTATTTGAAAATGTATTAAAATATAAGATGCAAATAAGAAATTCTTTAGAAGGTATAATTATTTTACTAAAAAAAACCAAAAAAAAAATTTCTTTTATCAATTTTTGAGCTATAAAAAAAGGATGGAGGAAGTACAAAGCATAGACATGTATCTTAGGGTATGTTTGTTTTGGGATTTAAGGGGTCGTAACAAGTTATGACTTTGAAATTCTGAGATGTGAAAACCTTGATGTATAGTAAAAATGTTTGATTGTTTTGGGATTTTAGTAGGGTAGAATGTTACTTTATGTCAAATCAAAGTGTGATAATGATTGATTTTATAGGTATAATAATAGATATAATAGGTATTTTATGAATATTGTGTTGAAAAAAGTAATAATAGGTTTAATAGGTATTTTTAGGTGTGGATTGAGTTTGGGATATGAAATCCGGATGTTAAATTCCAAACTCGTGTGAATCGTGATCACAAAATCCTACGTCCATCCGAGCTAGTCCCAAAACAAACATACCTTAGGATTTAACCATGTGGCCCCACATTTTTTCCTAGTGGTGTTGATAATGAATCAATCATTCATAATATTCAATTTATCATTATTTCTAGGTTTTGATTGCACTCTTATTTACATTTTACATCGTACGCCCAAATATTGTTTATTTGCAGACAATAAAAATAAAATATTGTCTTAAAATCACTCTCACAATATACATA
>JAPKLY010000025.1:108866-127858 GCA_026898435.1 Prunella vulgaris | reverse complement strand
CAATAAAAATAAAATATTGTCTTAAAATCACTCTCACAATATACATATACATATACATATTAAAAATTCCTGCTCAAACAACTGTAATCCTGCCTTAATGAAGCAAGAAAATTTCAGTCACAAACTCGAAAAAAAAGTGTGTTTAGGTCGGAAATCAACTCAAAGGTGGTTTTTGCAATTAATAATAAACAGCCAGAAGCATTTTTATAATTCAAAAGTTGGCTCACACCAACTTGAAAAAAAAAAAGTGCTTTTAACTGTAGAAATCTAGACCTAAAACAGGCTCTCAAAGTCTTGGACATATCAAAGTATATAAAGCTTTTGATAACTAACTACTATTCTGGAGAAAACATACAGCAATCCACACCAAAGTATATGAATGAAATAATTAGAGTAACTATACATCATATGGCACAGAAAAGCTCTACCTATATACCCCATTCATTTGATTACATAAAACACCACACACCAACTTGGTGTCTCCGGCAAGAAATAAAGCCTAAATACACATACTTAGGTCGAAACCAATATAGCCAGCCATGCTTTGCGATCGAGTTTTACTAAAAAATATAAGACGCAACAAAACTTTCTCTTACCAATAAGAGGCAGATGAGATCACAGTTTGGCTTCTCCTTGCCATTGCTGCACATTTTGCTCCGTCGGTGAGCCCGGGACGAACGGGACGAACCCACGCCCACCGAAAACGGGACGCATGAATGAGTCGTCGAATTTTCTCCAATAGTAGTGGACAGTTCGGGTGGGCTTCGTCAGCAGCATGCGTAAGCTGCTTGGGCGGAGTATGGGCTGCGCACCATCATTTGCTTCGGAAGACTGTCCGTTATCGTTGAATAGTTCGGCTACCGAGTCCTGACCTTCGCCCAGTAGTGGCACGCTGTAGGAGTTTGGGGCGAATGAGTCGGAAGAGATCATGCGGTTCAGTTGTTTCGACGAGGGCATCAAGAACATAATTAGAGGTTTTGTCATCAAGCCAAACACCTGCAAGGACACACAAGTTCACCCGTAAATTATCGTGAATAGGGCTGTTTCTCAACTCTTTGGAATGTAGTAAAATGAGACACGCGACCACCAGTTGGTTGGGGGTGGGGATGTGATATAACCATTTCGACTTTGAAAACACGAAGCTCCCTATCCTGTTCAATTTTTTCTTGCGTGTGCTAGACATTTGCGTAAGCTCGAGATAGAACTGAGCATTGATCGCTCTATTGAGCTTCTGCATGTCTCGCGTGATAAGACAGAACTTTATTTTTCAAAAAAGAGTATCTTAGTGCATACATCTCATTCTGAATGGCTGGTAGGAGGGTGTAAGCGAGTCGAGTCGAGTCAAGTCATGAGCTAATTGTACTTGACTCAAAAATTGAAATCAACTCAAATTTAATCGAGTTGTATTCAAGCTCAATAATATAGGCTTGTCGGACTCAAAAGCCAAATCAAATTCACAAGATTTTAAAATATTATTCCTAATATATCAATTATTTATAGATATACTCCAATTGTATATAAAATAAAATTTTCTAATTAATGATATGCAAGTGAACGAATCAAGCTTGAGTATTTCATATTTCAATCGAGTTGAGCTTGAGATCAAAAAAATTGAGCTTGATCGAGTTCAACACGAGCTTCGAGTTTAAATCAAGCCAAGTTCAAGGTTAACACTGCCAGACTCATTTACACCCTGTTCTTTCACTTCATAAAATATATTTTGATAAAAGTGAAGAGGACGATTACACCCATCACTAGTAGAATTCAGAAAGCAGTAAAAGTCTTACCACAGTGCTGAAGAGCACAACTGTAATTGTACTGGTAATCAATATAGCATTTGCACGATCCTGGGTATGGCCAGCTCTAGTGAACTGTATAAGCAAAAGCAATGAGTCTTTTTTTTTTTTTTTTTAAATATATATGATATCAGAATCTGCATAACAATTCCTATTGGAGGAGAATAGAGTGCTAAGGTTTCACCTGATTGTAAGCAAGAGCCATAGAAACAGCACCTCGCATAAGGCCAGCCCACCATATTGTTATCTAAAACAAATGGAAGATGCAAAATTACAGGCACAGTTGAATGAACAATATGCAAATTCCAAAATAGGGGTATTTAGGTCATACCTGCTGCTTAAAATCAATCTTTTCAACAGCATGTTTCTTGGTCAAGTTGGACAAAAATGACAAAGGGAAAACAAATGCGGCTCTTCCTATCAAAGTCAATCCCAGTAGAGTTGCACTCATAGTAATCGATGTTTTTGGGCTGAATGATTAAAGAATGTGATGTGAGAAAATCTACGAATTAATACAGCAGGGAAATTGTTATGACTAAAGCAAAACCAAATTACCTGCTACTCACAAATCTCCATTTCTCAATGTCTAGAGCATCCATGCCGACATAAAGGAATATGAAGATCTCAGCAACAAATGACAATGTTGCAAAGGTGTGCCTGTGTTGTTAAATCATTACTAAGAAATGCAAATAATGTCAACAGAAATAAGTTTGGATGGTCTTAAAATAATATCATACTTAGTTGTAATTCTTGAGTTCTCAGTGACATTATGCCAGGTATAATGTGACATGACAATCCCGCAGAAGAATACAGTGAGGATACCGCTTAAATCGGTCAACTGCAAGAGACGTCAGGTCAGAAAAAATCAATTCGAAGGTCTACAACATAATATTAGTCACTTAAAAAGAACGACTGAAGTATGAAAAAGGTCTACGATTCAGAAACTTACTTCAGCCACCATGTATGAAAGATAAGCCATAAGCATCATAATGGCGACCTCACGATCAGTGGAATGCCTGCAATTCACTCACAGACTATTAGTGACTTGTGACTAAAAACCCATATGTGTTATCATCAAATTAATGAAGATTCTGGTGCTTTGCATTATCAAGTCAACAAAGCCAACATGCAGTAGTCTGTAGTATGAAATCTTCGAACTTCTAATACATATTAATCTTCAAATGTGGTATTAAATTTTCAATCCCTTTGTACCACTAAGAGTCTAAGACAAGGACAACTATTTCACACAGATTAAAAAGATATAATAAATGTAATTGAAATTGTTATTGTAATATTTGCAACATTCTTCCAATTATAGCCTTAAACAAGATGAAGCAAAAATTAAATGTACATTGAAATTTGGTTAAATAGTGTAATAAATAGCGTCATTTTTTGTCCATTGAAGAATAGTTAATGACTTTAGCAAAGAAACGAGCTTATAATTTTGGGCACAGAAAAGAAGAAATAAGTTTTATCTAGTGGTACGGGGGGAGTATGTAATTACATAGTTAATTTGTGTATGTGAAGAGAAAAGAAAAAAGGAAGCTTATGCCACCTACCTTCCAAAATAGAGCTTCTTTATGACATACGCACTAAGCAATCCAGTCTGAAGCAAAAGATATATGTTCAATATTGAAAATTGGAGAGCAACTCAGAAGGTAGCAAGCTCATTCCCAAAAGAGAGGTAGAAAGAGAGGAAGAGAGACTCACTACAACTCCTAACACAGTACTAGTGATAAACAAATAAATGAAATTTCCAATTAGCTTCAGAGCTGCCAAGGCGTTGAGATTAGAAAGGTCGAAGCTCTGGACTGCATTGAAAAGCACCACAGATGTTGCATCATTTACAACACCTTCTCCAAACACTAGACTGTACAGCAATGGTGTTTCATCCTGACTGAGCACCTGAATCATAAGAACATAAAACATCATGCTTGTAAAGGTCAGCATCTCAATGGTTACAAGATTTGAAAACATACCTGCAATGTGCAAACTGAATCTGTTGCAGCAAATATTGCTCCAATGGCTGGAAACAAGCAAAATCAGTTAGGCGAAAAATAAAAAATACTGCTGCATATATTTAAATTTTTATGGTGTGTGCTTGAGTGTCGGAGGAGAGGGAGAGATTTACCAAGGTAATCCCCAATATCAAGAGTAATACCCATTTTCTTGAAGAAAACCACAGCGCCTGCCAGTAGATTTAGTGGATTTTAGAAAGTACAATCATTTATATATAACAAATGAGAGAAAATATCTTTTCAGAAAAAAAAGTTACTTCAAATATCTGCAATAGATTTTTCTTCCATTTCCAACTGTCTTCCCCAATAATATCCCCTTCTAAGTACCATTGCAAAACTTTGTAAGCAAAAATAATTAAATTAAGACCAATTTTGAATAGCTTATTGTAACGTTATACAATAGGATTATGAAGATCAATAGCCAATTAAATTGGAATATCGAAGAAACATATATTTTGTTGTTAGAAGATGCAGACAACATCCAAGCAGAAATTAGTTCCATGGTCGAAGGGCTGAAATTTCTTACAACAGGGTTAACATTAGGGTTGAAACTAATGCAAAAGACATTATTCCCATTCTTAGTGAACATTTTGGACTTCTACAGACAGATTTTAGGGAATTGCCTTCAAATCGATTTCCATAGATAGTTCATTACTTTTGCCTTGTATGTCAGAAACTATATTCTACATACAATGTATAGTATCAGGAGGCATATGAATATACAAGGTTCATATGTGTAAAATATTATTACAGAGTTACAGGTCCACTTAACCCGTCGCCTTGAAGGATTTATTGGAGAAGAATAAAAAGGAGAAAAGATAATGCTGCTGATAGTAAATGCTCATATATATGCAAGCAGAAAATGTTTGCACCATTTGAGAAGAGGATTTTATCTCTATTTGTGGTTCAGATTGTAAAAACTGAAAAAGCAAGAACTGGTTCTCAATGAACACTGATATTGCTGCAAGTTAAAAGAGTCAAAGATGTCATTTAAATTAAATAACCAAAAAGGCAAACAGTAGTACCTAGAGATATGATGGTGAAGGATATCATGGTACCAAGTGCTCCAAACATAGTTATGGTCATAAAGTTGCGAAAGAATTGTTTCTTTTTAACCTGAAACCTGATTAATAGAAAAAATAAAGTAGAACACAAATGTTACCCCACAGAATCTTTGCAACAATGAACAAAGTAAAAAATATCTACTACTGTTCATACTGTCAATTCCTATAATCTTCACAGTAATTTACTGAGCAGAGCAACACATGGGTGGAAAATATTAAGCTTATTCCCCTTAAATAACATGAACACTGCACATTTCCCAGGGGATGCTCCGAGTTGAAACTTTTTGATTGTGGACAAAAAGGCAAAACAGATATGAGCATCTACACTTTTAAGATTTTCCTCCTAAATTTCACCTCCCTATTCATTCAGATCACCAAAAAGAATAACAGTTGCAACTTGAAAGTTGGCCAACATCAATAACCATGAGGAATAATTAGGAAGCAGACCACTTCAGAAGTAACTGGGTAGTGCACAGCACAAACCACTGAAGCCTAAATTTTTTAATGTGATGTGACTGGTGCAATAGAAATAGAGTTACATCAAGTGTATGAATTATGAAATAGTGGAGGTCCATTATTTAATTTCTGTGTAAATCAAATGACCATAAATATTTTGATGCTGGCCAGGTCTCTGGAGGAAAAGAAACCATTATCTCCTAATAGACCATAACACATCAAATTGTTATGCATGAAGATTAGAAGGATAGCATTGAGAAAATTAGCACAAAAAGCAATTTTGGACCCCAAATACATGAGGATACAAATACATTGTACTTACTTACCCCGCATTGAAGATGATAGGTGGAAGCAGATAAATGAAGAAAAGTTCCTCGCTGAACACCATGAGATGAGAGCTCTTCCCTTTACTTACTAGTAGAATAACAACTCCAGTAGCTACACCCTTCCATTTAAGAAGAGGTATGCATTAATAAGAGCAAGAATAAAGAACAAAACAGACACTCCAAATGCAAGTAAAAATAAGTAAAATTTACTTACAATTATCAGGGCAGTGATGGATTCATTCATCCAACGATTTTCCTCTAGTAGATGACCAATCACAATACATGCACAAAGGAGTGTCACGAACAAGGTTATCGAAACCACTGACGTGTGATCGGAGGTTGTCAAAGTATCCATAGTCTCTAGCATTGCTCCCGAGTCAAAACTCATGTCATCCAATACTCAGAAAAACCAGAAAGCGTTGGGATTCTAGAAAGATTTATAAATTGCTTTGAATTCTGATAAAAACTTCAAGCAATAAATTCAATCAGATCTCACTCCAACAATTTACCCCTGTAATAAAAGAACAGAATGTACATCAATCACAGTTATGCTCACGCATATTAAATGTATTCAGGTAAGCATAAAAACTCATAACATGTGTAGAATCTTCATCAAACATGCCCAAGGATTATCACTTTCTGTAAACTAGCTTCACTAATAGACAATCACAGGTAAATTAACTTCCGGACCTAAAAAAACCTTATCAGTAGAAACTCTAATCTTTTTAAAAATCACATGATCAATCTACAGATTTATTTCAACAAGTTATTAGTTTGTATACAAATCAAAATGATGTCATAAATGAAATTACTGAAATCTGCCTACTGATTGCTGGTGCAACCAAAAAACATAGTTGAACTGCCAGAGCATTCATTTATGAATATGAGGAACAAAGCACGGCAACACAAGCAGAAATCAAAACTTCCTGCACAATTACTTCGTCAATCACAACCAAAAGCACGTTGCGTATGCTCAAATGAACAAAACAGATGAAAACATTCTGATCAGCAAACGGCAACTTAAAATTCCTCCCAGAGTTAGAGAAGAACACATCATGCTCAACCTCTGAACTCGCACCAGATCTCACCCTTCCAACGCCAAACCAAAATTTCAATCACTATCCCCAGTCAATCAAAAAAAAAAATGCCCTCGCATTCGTAGAACGCAGAAATATCCAAGTCAACTTACTTTCAAATCAATGAAGCAGCAATCAGACAAAAATTTGAAATCCGCTCTTCTCTTCAAGTAGCTCAAATTAAACCAGCAGAATTATGGAAAATCCAAGTCATGCGACGAAATTGGAGATACTAAAAGAAGTATCGAACTGTTCACGGATTTGAGAACTACATCCACAAATCTTCACCCAAAATCACGGAATTAATGCTTAAAAGGAAAATCCGAGAGAGAGAGAACGTGGCAGCGGCTATGGTGCGTATGAGAGAGAGAGAAAGAGAGGGTGAATCGACAAAGAAATGGAGGGTCCATCAAAGGAATATATATACGTGCAGCTAGTGAAGAAGATCATTGCTGCACTGTCGTAATTATTGTGCAAATTTGGAAAAGTTAAGCCGCAACGTGGAGTGATTTACGACCGTCGATTTAGCCGACTGCATATCTTGACCGTTGAGTTTTGTCTTAATAAATAAGTGATTATTAGAAAGTTAAACATAGCACAGGTGATTAATTCTCTCTCTCTCTCTCTCCCTCTCACATACATGTGTGGTGAGAAATTGTAAAATTCTAGATAAGCCTTTTTTTTTTTCAGATGAACCTTAAAATTAAGGAAATATGCATATCTCTATTTTAATTTTAAACTAATAAAAGTGGCTTTCCAACACACGCAGAGTTAAAGTTTTGTATAAAATACTGGATAATATTTTTATTATAAATTAGTTTTAAAATCTTAAAATTTTCATTAAAAGTAATAAAATTTTGGAGTAAATATTATTATATTATAATTGTTATAAATTTTATAAATTCCAAACACTTTATCAAATATTTAATATTTTAAACAATTTCATGATAAATTTATCATTAACCATTTTCATATAGAACCTACTAAAAAAACTACCTTCATTCACAATAATTTGTATATTTATAAAAAAGATAAAATATAAATTTATGTGTATATTCATAAAAATATACATATTTTTACTTGTATATACTATTTTACTTAAAAATGTATAAGGGGTTTTTTTTTTTTTGAAATGAAAAGCGTAATAAAAATAATTTATTATTTTGTGAGAACTTTCCAAAATTAAAGTATATTAACTTTTTTGTCTTTCAGAAAAAAAAAATGGGGGGAGACTATCGCCTATTGGGTCTAGTTTTCTCTATATTATATATATATATATATATATATTTTAAAGTGACTTGTATCCAGTTGTATTTTAACCCAACTAGTGATAAGTGATAACACCACTAATATATCAATAAAACAATAATTGACATGAAAATAATGAATAAAAGTAATAATAACGAATAAAATAATACAATGAATATTTGCTACTCTTTATTCCAGTTCTGTTTTTTCATTTGATTTTTTAATATTTTTAATAGAGTTTATTTATAGTATTTAAATAGATAAAATGTTTTCATGTGAAAAATATTGATCAAAATTATATAAATATTTTTTTATGTGTATTTTTTTGACAGAATTTTTATGTGTAATATTAATGGAATAAAATGTATATAGAAATATATATAGGTGTTGTATTGAGATCAGAACATGCTAGCTGACAACGACTAGCGATCAAGACATCAGAATTAAGGAGCGTCAAAGCTAAATAAGAAACATGTGAAGGCGACGCAAAAAGTGGTCAACCATCAAGAAAGAAAATATTCGCGGCCATCAGACACATTACTTAAACCCAACAATGATTGTTAAGATAGAGTCTTAGCAACCAAAATTTTGGTCGCCATCTCTAGCCACCACCGCTATAATGTAGTCAAAAGATTAGACGAAAAGAAGGGAAAAGATCCCTTCGTACATCTAGGATTAGACAATCTCAAATTAATTATAAGAGGTATGAAGTGTACTAGAGTCAACTAGAGTGTTATATTACATTGTGTGATGGTGAATAAGACCTGACACAACTACCTGTAGAATAGCGTTAAGATCATATAGTTTGAACCACATTAAATGTGGACATTTAATAGTTGTCAGAGATAAGATGAACGTAGTTATAAATAAAATCTCCGATTCTCCATGATACAAGCAACAAAAAGGAGGGCATTAAAGAAAGATTGGGAGCATCTAATAATATCATGGAATTAAAGATTTATAAGCCCTGTAACTTTACTTCATTTTGAATTTGGTCATTTAGATTACACATTTTAATTTTGGTCCTATAAATTTGAAAATATTTTAATTTTAATCATTTTACAAACTTACGGGACCAGGATAAAAAAAAAACTTTAATCCCTGATAACATTGATATTTTATTGATATTTTGACCGTCGGTAGGGCAAATCCCATCAACCACACAAATATACAAATTTAACCATTAACAATAACAATAGGAAGTAAATAGTAAAAGTCAGGGAGTACTATTAATTAGCTGCTCCAAGATTTATTTTTTTATAAGAAAATTGAAATGTGGAGTTTTTAAAAAAGAAAAAATTGTCTTAACCCCAATTTAAGAAAATGGAAGTCTTCTCCTATCTTTTTGGTAAGTTTACTTAGTTACACAATTTTTAATGGGTTATTTATAATACAAGTTAGATTTAATTATTACACTATTTTTTATATGTCTTACAACATTTTTAGTAATTTTATATTTTGGTATAATTGTAAGGAATTGAAAGGGTATAAGAATGGAGATGGTATGGGTTGATTCCTTAGTTTTTTTGGAATCAAAGTCATAGTAGAATCATTCCCAACGTACACTATGATTTTGATTACCATTACTCACCTCCAAAAATCTCCAACCAAACACCCCCTAAATGTTTATTTTGAAACTTTACAAAATAATTTCTAATTTTTTTTTAATTGTGAGAGATAGTTTTAAAAAAAAAATTAAAAATTATTTTTAGTATTTCAAAATAAGTACTTAAGGGTATGTTTGTTTTGGAACTAGCTCGGATGGACGTAGGACTTTGCGATCACGCTCCACACGAGTTTGAGATTTAACATCCGAATTTCAAATCTCAAACTGAATCCACACCTAAAAATATCTATTAAACCTATTATTACTTTTTCCAACACAACACTCATAAAATACCTATTATACCTATTATTATACCTATAAAATCAATCATTATCACACTTCGATTTGATATAAAGTAACATCCTACTCTACTAAAATCCCAAAACAAACACACTCTTTTACTATTCATCAAGATTTTCACATCTCAGGATTTCAAAGTCATGACTTGCTACGATACGACCCTTTAAATCTCAAAACAATGCCTAGTCACTTGGGTGTTTGCCAACCTTAGAAGAGCTTTTTTTAATTAAAAAATAGTTTTGTTGCTTTTATCTTATTGATATTATTTAAAATTAAACTTTATAACTGTTGATTATTAAATTTATAGTTGTTCAATATCGAACTTTAGTTATTTTAACTAAAATTTTGAATTTTCTCAAGAGTGAATTTGGGTAGACTTCAGTGCAACCATGCACCCAAAATTGATCTTTAATTTCAAAATAATTTTTTATTGATCCTAAAAATTGGGTACCTATCCTGATCACAACAATTCTATAAAGCAAATTCTATAAAGCAAATTGAGACCCATTTCTGCTTTAGTTAAATCAATTGCAATGGAATGATACATTGGAAGTGAGTAATCTATCTCGTTTCTTATGCTGTGAAATTTGAATTTTTTTAAGGGATAGTTGCATAATAATTCAAAAAGTGATTATATCTATAAATTAATTCACAATACTTACACAAAAATATAATTTTATTTTGCACGGAATCATATTTTTTTCTGCATAGCATTTCATTATCATTTCTTCTTTAAGTTAATAAATTGCAATTGCAAGCTGCTACTGCCAAATCTCTTTGGTTACTTTTGCTGTTGATTAATTATGAAATTAAATAAATATATGCTTTGAGTTTTGATAAATGATGATTGTGTAATCTTGATGCTGAATTATATACGGAGATTGTGAAAGCATGATTATTCATGAACTTGGTTTATATAACTATGATAATTCAGGTTACATAGGTGATTACTAAATGAGTAATATTTAAAGAATAATTTATTAATATTCGAAGAAAAATTGAGTAATACGTGAAAAATAATTAAGGAACATCCCATTTTATATTCAACAATGCTCCAAGCATTAATAAGTTTACTGGAAGAACAACATAGCAATAACTGAAAAACAATTTATTAATACCTAAAGAGCAACTTTACAATATCTGAACAATAATTTACCAATACATGCATGAAGAATAATTTAGCAATACCCGAAAAATAACTTAGTAATACCCAAAAAATAACTCACAAATATCTCAACAACAAGTCGGCTTATATCAAATGAAATAAACGATATCTCTTGGTTATAATTTTCTTAGCAAATTTATAGTATTTTAAACTAATTATTCAAGATGCAACATCAAAAGACTACAAATTAACTTAAAGAAAAATGATATTCTTCATAAGTTTCAAATCAAAATTAGTACTGCCGACGTTGAATATGATGAGGAACATGAGAATTATGAAAGCCGAAGAAACTTGAGAGAGTTCATGCTTTGATTAGTGCTGAAAAATAATGATTGTGTGATTTCTTGTGTGAATCATTTTTCAATTTTTATGAAAATAAATGCACTACTCACTTTATTTAATCTATTTGCTTACTTTTAACCAAAAATTAAGCACATATATCTTTCATGTGATGCTGTTAAAAATCAACAAGAATGCTTAAAATAAAACTAGTCAAATTATGAAACCCTTTCCAGTCTAAATAACATGAAGAGCAATTTACTAATACTCGAAAAATAACTTAGTAATACCCAAAAAATAATTTAGTAATATCCGAATAACAAGTCACTTATACCCCTAATTACTAAAAAAACACACGGTACGACGTGTAACTGTATATTTTCAAAAATCAAAATTAAAATCAAAATTGTACTTAAAATTTAAGTGCATGGTGCATATGCACCAAGTGCACATAAGTTTTTGCACTTTCTCAAATACTTTTAGCATTTAAAATTCTAATAAAAAGATTCGTTCTCTTGTGAATTTTTAAACAATATGAAATTGATATTATTATATGTATTTATTGATACTATTACGTGCATTTCTTCATACAATAATATCCTCACTTATGTGGGTGGTCTGGATTCAATTCCCTTTGGGAACGAATTAAGGGAAATGAGAGTGGGGTTAAAAAAAAAAAACCCTCAATATTTCTTTTGTTTTAGGGTTTCTTTTTGGGGTGGGGGTGGGGGGTATTTTTTTTTTTTTTTAAATTACAAATGTTAATAAAGAAACTTTTGGTTGTGGAGTTGTGGGTAATTAATTATCCTAACAATTGCCTTTCTAAGAGTGCAAACTATGTTGAAGTATGAGGTAACCAAAGTCCCACCATGTTTGTAGCTTTCTTGAAGCAAAAAATCTTTTGCAAATCAAGATTCATGTCTGGTAGAATGTACAACTTCCCTGTCTTGTTCCTAGTTAACAATTTTGGAACATAACTTTTTTAGGAGTAAAAGTTTTATATAGTGTGATTCATATAGGTATGATATATATGAACTAACTATTATACAATTTTGATTTTTTTTGTTAAATTCATAATATTTTAAACATAATTGGTATAACAACTTTTCTCATTAAATATGAATAATATAAATAGAAAAAAAATAAAGTAACGTTGAGAATGATATCACGAACTCTGATTCTTGATACTCCTAAATTCTAATTATATTTGAAAATTTTCATATAATTTCTTGATAAGAATTATCATAATGTATGTGCATATAGTTAAACGTTTATCCTTTTATTTATTGATGCACCTCATGTTAGGTTAAGGTAAGCCATCTCCATCAATAATTAACGATGTTTCATATGGAATTTGGTGATTTATGGTTAAAAAGTTAAAAGTTGATTGCTGACTTACTTCTTCAACTCAAAGCTTAAATATAGCAAGATTTCACTTGTTGACTAAAAGTAGCTGTCTTAATTCTTACTAATACTAAATGTTGTTAAAAGAATAAAAACGATAAGTTTGATGTTGTTCCTCGATGGGCCTATGATGTCATCTGTTTTTACAACTATATTTTTTTCTTAAAAGATGGGGACATGTTTCATTATTTAATAGAATGTCTCATCCCTACTTTATGATTTTTTTTGAAAGAAAATCACAATAGTCATCTATAATGAAAATCAAAATAATTTCGTGTATGGTAAGAGTGTTTGGTTACGTAGCGGTAAGATTTAAATTAAGCGTTTGATAGTCCATAATTAAAATAGATTATTTTTGTTCATTATTTGGTAGGATGTAATTTAAACAATTTGATATTTATTTTAAATAATCTAATTTTTATATTAGTATTTGGTAGGATGCAGTCTAATGACAAACAACAATCACGGAATAAAATAAGAAATCTCAATTATTGTTGAAAAATTATTTGTAATCTCACCTCCACGGTGAGATGTCAAGCATGAGTGACATTGAAAATGGAGAGAATGAAGTGTATTATAAATATCGTCCGTTGAGCAGTAACAAATCAAAATTGGATGACTTACATATTGGTTCAAAAAAGTAACTATATATATAAATTAGTTCACAATATCTGCACATAAATGTAATTTTTTCCTGCACAGAGCCAATTTGTAATTTTTGTCAATTTTGTGAATCATTTTGTTATTTTTCCACCAAAATTTTGTATCACGTGCTACCAAATGCATTTGTTGCATGGAATTTAGCACTATATCTCACCATATTACGTGCTATCAAATTGAACCTAAGAGAAAAGAAATTTAATGAGTCAATAAAGCAAATTTGATTTTAGAGTGCTAAAATTTAAAGGGAAGGAGAAAATTTGAATTATGTAATGAATGAGGCATTTAGGGCGTCTATTAAGAATTATAGGTATGAGTGGTACCACCCGTTGGAATGATCAATGGTCTCATTTGTGTGATGTGTTTTGCCAATTAATTTGAAGAGTAACACTTTGTTTTGAAATTCTAGTGCTAAATTAGAAGTGATGTTTGGTGATTTTGTAATAATATCAAAAGTGGAGAGTGTTTTATAATTAAATGAAGTGGGAGTTGCAAAAGATCATGTAATAAATAAAATTTTAAAGAATTAGGTCTCAGTAACAATTAATTCTGCATAATTCAAAATGGGTGATTATTGTGTGCTATGTTTTAAAAGAGTGAAGCGGAAATTGATCCGGATACTTTAGTATTTTTTGTCGGAGCCGATATGACGTCATAAATACATAATATTTAATTATAAATATTTATATATTTTTTTTCTTATAAAATTATATATTTTATGAATAAACTTTACTAAAATATTAGAAATTTTACTATTAAATTATATTTGATATATATTATATATAATTAATTTAGTTAATCCATTATCATGTGTAGAAAAATAAAATTAACAAAAAATTTGTCGAAGCGCCGGTTCAACCGGTCCACCGAGTGACCGGTCCGACCTGATTTTTACCGTTTTGAGCACTTTTCAATCGCTTTAAAAAATGACCGGTCTAACGTACAAAAGCGGACCGGAGGGGTGTCCGAATAGCGGTCGGACCGATCTGATCCGTTTTTTAAAACACAGATTGTGCGCACTTAATTGTAAAGTATGCACTTGAAATTTGAAAAGAATACCCTAATCATTAATCGGTAACATCTCAAACAATAATCAATAATACTCCAAAAAGATATTCAATAATACCCAAAAAATAATGCATAATACCCTGATTATTTAGTTTTTTAAACAAAACACGTCCTTCTGTTAATAATAGTGGATTATGTAAGTTGCTTATTACTCCTATTCAAAATATTTGTCGTTTGTGGGCTTAAATCTTGCTTCAAAATGTTCGTCTTTTGAATATTTTCCCAAGTTTCTCTCAAACTTATCCTCTGAACTAAGTCCTTTTAATTAGAATATGTATTGATACCACTAAATTAACATCTTAATTTCACATGGAAAATAAGAATATATTTTGCATCCTTATTTCCTCAATATTTAGTAGTATATATTTAGCCAACTAGTAATGCTAAAATTTTAAGAAAAATATGTTTCTTAATTCAATACGAAATGCTAAAAGCGACAAATATTTAAAGGGAAATGATGAGTTTAATACTTTAATTAGATGAAAGTTATAGAGAATATTTCTTTTAATAAAAAAAACTCTCTTTATTCCATATGAATTTGCACATTTCCTTTATTTAAATGTTTCGTACCAAGTTGCACATTACTACAAAAAGAAATACTTAATTTGTGTGCACATTCACAATATATATTTATTTATATATCACTATTTTAATTTTTTTTAATAAAATTCAAGAAAAGCAAATTTTTCTAAGAAGCAGGGAGTATTAATTAAGTGTTAAATGAAGAGCGTATCATGTAACCATCATTCTCATTGACTGTAAATCACTATTAAAACATACTCATCTTTATAATGCTTATAATTAAATTTAATGCTTTTAAATTATATCTACTTATAGGAATTTTGGAAAGACAGAATAAATTAAGAGAGTAATATTATATGTGAATGCTGCAATTAATTTTAGTGTCTAATCAAGTATTCTTATTTCTTGAGCTTCTTAATTAAGCTCTCACAATTATTAAATATTATAAGAAAATATAGCTACAACTAATAAATAATACGTGAAAGCCACTAAAAGTACTTGGAGGCCAGCTTACATGACATCCACAAAGAGTAGTCAATTTATGTGGGGAAAGCTCTAAGATAGAAAGATAATTAATTGTTTATTCTCTAGGGGGAATTATTCCAATTTATCAATAGCCACCAATCTTTTATTTTATCTTACTTTGCAAAGAATTTTCCATCCATATCTTTGCATATATAGAGTTGATAAAATCTATTTTCCTATAATAGTCTTTACCATTTACTCCTCGATTTATATAGGTTAAAAAAAAATCACTATATTTACAAATAAGTTCACAATATTTGCACGGAAGCACATTTTTTTCTGCACAAAACTTATTTATAAATATAGTGACTTTTTTGAACCTATATGTAAATCACCCCATGTCTCGATATATATGTTCTGTTACTTTTTGTGCATACGGATATTAAAGCAAAACTAAAAAAACATAAATAATATGATGAGAAAAGTAAAAAAAAAAAAAAAGTAATAAAAATATTAATAATAAATGAATCATAATTTTCAAAAAAAAAATAATTAAATAAAAAAATATATAGTGAGATTAACGAAAATAAGAAACATATATAGTGGAATGGAGAGTATATCACAAATAAATTACACAAGTCATTTAATTATGGCTCAATAAAAAACTCACTATAATAAAAGAGTAAATTTATTGTGCATCAGGTGCATCGTGCAACTTAAATGTATTTTACAAATTTTATTTCTCATAAAAAAAATTACTCTTATTTATATAGAATTAACATGAGTGACTCTTTCATATAAATAAGGACAATTTTTCAGTAACGGCAGAAATAACTTTTTTATGAATACACTTGAATAGCAGATTTCAACTGCTAAATCAAAGTATTTGAATTTATGACCTTTGTGTACAATTCAAATTGGACATAAACTCTTATCTTATTCGCTAGTTTCGTGTACAAATTGTAGATGAAATCCTAATTAACTCATAATGCATGTGCTTTAATTTTAATCACACACAAAAATTCCTTTTTTATTTATCAGTCAAATTAGTTGTTAAAAGTTAGTTCATCAAGTCTCCTATCACTCCAAGAATTTTTTCTCTAAATCACCTTATATCTCCAAAAATAAAAAAACTTAATATTAACAAGTATCATGGCATGAAATCAATACTATTAATATATTTATTAATATCATTAAGTGCTCACTGATATTATTAGGCTTATAATTTTAAATTACACTAAAAAATAATATGATATAAACAAATATATCTAATAATATCAGTTAGTATACTCAATAATATAATTTCCATATCATGAACAAATTTCATAAGAGACCTACTCAAATTCAAATAGTAAAGAAAAAATGCGGAGTAAAATGTTATTAGAATTATATATATGTACGAATTTTCTTAAATTTTGAGATGAGATAATTAATTATAAAGAACGAAGAAATTAACCCGAATTTTATTAAGGTGTAAGTCTTTTGTGCACCATAGAATTTAAGCGTATTTCTAAATAGTTAAAGTTATTTATACATAATAGTTATAGTTGAACAGTTGTAACTATTCCGTACGAGCCAGTCCATGAAAAACAACCTTAACTATTAAAAAATCCATTTGAATTTCACACAGACTTTATCATTTTTTTTTCCCGAAATTACTAAAGAAAGAATTTTGAAAAAGAAGATCAATATAAGCCTATGGATATAACAAGCAGCAAGTTTATTTTATTTTTCATTATGTGAACTACTCACTCAGATGTGCATATATGCATATAAGCAGAGCTGCTTTTCTATACTTGGGATGATAATTGGGATTAAGGAGGAGACCACATGGTTTTGTACTTTTGTAATTTGTCATGTTGTGCAAAAATATAGGACAGACATGTGTTTTTTGCACATAATAATTGGACATGGAGAAGCCATATGTGGACATTTGTTATCTGTCAATCTGCAGCTATTCAGATCTGAATTATCATCCTCATCTTCACACATGTGATGATAAGCTTCAATTATAAATCAATCCATTGTGCAATTTCTGAGATTGACATTTTGGCGTCTAACTTGTCTAGGGCTTATCGTATTACTTAATTTCAATTTCTATAAAATAAAATTATATGTTATAAATTACATAATGTAAGAAAAAGTAACATATTTTTGCAAAATGTCATGTTTGTAACTTCTAGCAAAACGCAAAGTGTCTGATTTTATTACGAGGTATGTGATATTCATTATTTAGATGTGATCGTTCAATTCATGAAGTAGATGATTGCGATGCATTTAAAATCTTAAGTTGAATTTTCTATGAGTGAGGTATATTACACAAAGATAAGTCGTCACAACATCTTGTGAGAATCTTAATGGGTCTGTAGGAAGGTAAAGATGCTTAAAGCACTTTTGGACTCCTTATAAGTAGTAATATATGTGTTAAAGTATGTTAAAGTGTGGAGAGTGGGTACCCAAATTCATCCAACACAAACAACACACACGTCCGTCGTTGCTCGGCATGATGCCACATTTGGATTTAGATTTGAATTCGAGTTTGAATTAGGCAACTGACAATTGGTGTTTGGGACTCATCTAATTTTTTTATACCCAAAATTTCAAATTTGAGTCTACTCAATTAGGTTAATTTGGATATGGATTAATCTAACTCGAAAATTGGGTCAAATGGGACCAAAAGAATGTTGATGCAACATAATGTGAGCATGAATCTTTGGATTCGGATTAGTTATTATTAAAATCGTTTTTTTTTTTTAAGGATCCAAATTGAGTCTTTAATGGGCAAGGATTTAAAATGTTTGGGAAAATATTTTTACATGAGATACTTAAGACAAAATACATCACTAATTAAAAAAAAAAAAAGAGTTAGCGGGTAAATGATCAAAGAGTTGAAAATACACTACTTTGGATTCGTATCACAATCTATTTCATATAACTCTATCTCAAAAAATAATTTAAAAAAATTATAAAATAGTTCATAAAATTAATAATAATTTTTTTTTATCGGTAATGTAAATTGTTAGTAGTTAGTTACACCAAGTCCCCAAACAAACACTTCAAAAATAAACTCCTAGCCAACCTTATATCTCTCATCTCCAATTCGTTCCCAGAGGGAATCGAATCGGATCACTCACTCAAGTGAAGAGCAAAAAATATAATAATTATACTGTATAGAAAAAAATATTTATATATTGGAAAAATAATACTTTTATGCAAATATTATTATGATTAAATTATGAGCGATCAATTTATATCTTTTGTCATGCACCATTAGGGAAGATAAATGGACAAGTACCTTTTGTGTATTTAATTTAAATCTCCCAAATCCTAATGCAACAAGTAAAAATAGTTGTAAATATATTTAGAATAAGTACGAGTAAAGTAAAAAATAAAATCTCATCATGGTTCGTGTAGGGTTTTGGTTCATACACCCGATACCCATGGACTAAACTTGATTATTATTATTATTATTATTATTATTATTATTATTATTATTATTATTATTATTATTATTATTATTATTATTATTATTATTATTA
>JAPKLY010000025.1:67573-108856 GCA_026898435.1 Prunella vulgaris | reverse complement strand
TATTATTATTATTATTATTATTATTATTATTATTATTATTATTATTACTACCTCCGTTCCGGAACTACTTTCATAGTAGTTCCGGACACGCGAACCAAGGAAAAGTAAATATGTGAGTGTAAAGTTAAATAATAAAATAAGAAAAAGTGTATTTTGTTGACTTTTGTGAGATTGAAAAGTTTCCTTTTTTTGTGTGTGAAAGAAGAGTTGGGACGTCCAAATAAGGAAAGTGTGAAAGTAGTTTTGGGACGGAGAGAGTATTACTTTTGTATTATTTATCTATCTAATTATACCAAGACTTTGTCTGCAATGAAAAGTAGTTTATTTATCCATTTAGTCCAATTTCGACTATATTATAGAGTAACCTTATGCGAATGAATTAAGACGTAAGCTCAAATAATCATTTTAATTAAATCTCTTGACAATTTTAATTAATTAATAGTAAAAAAAAAAAGAAGCAATTTTGCTATTCTTTCCATTGACTAATTAAATTATTATTTTTAATTAAAAAATAAATCAAAGCATGGCTTAAGGCGATTCAAAGTGTAATTCAATTTCTCAACTTAATTAAATCAATTATGAGTGAGTATTTTCAAGAGTGCTTTTTTGAATTTGAAAATTCAGAATTTTATTTGGTCAGATGCTACTTGTCCACGATTTAAAGAATTTCGTGGAAATAATAAAATAAATAAATTTCTTGGACTTAATTAAACATATGCATGTTTTACAGTATTTCCTCCGTCATCTTTTTTTTTTTTTTTACATTTTTATTATCTGTTCAAAATAGTGTTATATTTATACATTATATTTGTAATTTTTTTTAAAACATACACCATTAATTCATCTCAAAATTAATTTTTTCACATCTTATAAAAAAATAACTTACACTCATAAAAATTAATAAGTTATTTTTATTCAACTCTTACACCTTAAAATTTATTTTTATTAATATGGGCTCAATTTATATATAAAATTTATTTTCGAATGGAGAATTAGCCAATATATGTACTACCTCCGTTCCACAAAAGTTTGCACACTTTCCTTTTTAGTTTGTCCCACAAAAGTTTGAATACTCTCAAAATGGAAATATTCCTTTACATCTCCACATTTAAAATTTTTACCTCACAATCTCCACCATACACATTCTACTCATTACACTTTTTGTTAAAATCTGTGTCCAGAAAAGTACCGCAGACTTTCCTGTGGGGCGGAGACTTTCAAATGGTGAGAATAAAATTTTTTTATTTTTTTATGCTGGTGGTTGATGCATCACATCACATCACCGGATGAGTCTAATGACAAATTATAATACTGAGTGGGGCCCACGACCAATAGCCTACGTGTCAATTATAAATACACCATTCTCCTCTCTATAGTATTATTTCCATCCATATCTTAGTTTGTTTTAAAATTATTTGTATATTTTTTAAAAATTGTGTGATTAATTTAGTGTGGAGTATATATAAGTTATTAGTTTATTTAATATTTTTTTAAATGTGTGATTAATTTAGAGTGGAGAAAATCTTGAGAATGGAAGAATACCTAGATTACAACTAAGTATAACAGGAATATTAAGTCTTTTGTGCACCAGTTACACGGTGCAACTCAAGTTCATTTTTTAAAAGTTAAACAAAATACTATTGAAAAGTTACACAACTTATTATTGAAAAGTTAAACTATGAAAGATACATTTTTCAGTAATAAATTGTGTAACTTTTCAGTAGTATTTTGTTTAACTTTTAAAAAATGAACTTGAGTTGCACCGTGTAACTGGTGCATACAAGACTAAACCTAACAGGAATAAAAACTTTCGTGTGTAAATTTTATTATTTTGTTTTATATATCTTGTTCATTTTTATTTTTTTTAATCTCTTGCTTCCATTTTATAATTTATTTATTTTCTTGCGCCTTTTCTTTTATTTTGTGTTAGCACCCTCTACTTTCAAATTTTTTACCCTTTGTTTTGTGCATTTTCATTTTTCTTATTAATTTGTTGCTCCTAATATATTCTTTATCAATGGGATGATAGCGAGTAATAAGGGTTCATTTGGTTAGTAAGATAAAAATATATATCCGCCAAAAACATGCATGTTTTAGCGGATATATATTTTTATCTTACGAACCAAATGAGCCCTAAGAATATAAGGAACTGAAAATACATCTTCATAAGCACGAGGAGATGAAATAAAATTAGTAGGTATTTTGTGAAATTTATACATTATAATATGAAATGATATCGATAAATGCATTTAATTATATTAATTTTATATTATGAAACTTGCTTATAGAAAATTTTGTGAAGATACATGGAGCAAAAAAATGTATGATAAAATTTTATATGAAAATTGTTCATAAATAATTTTATCATGAAACTGCTTTAAAGCATCAAATATTTCATTAAGAATATCAAAAATCTCATTTAGAGTATCAAATACCGGGTCAATGAAATTATATATTAATTGTTGCTGATTTTTTTTTACTCAAAATTTTTATAATCCTGATCAATTACTCTCAATTAAATACTTGATACTTTAAAATAGTTTCATGATAAACTTATAATGTACAATATTTTTACATATTATCATAAACCATTTTCATATAAAACCTAGTTAAAATATTTTTATGCAAAATACATAGGGGACTATACTTAAACTAAAATTAAAAAATACATTCCGCCATTAGTCTTAGTCTTGTAGGAATCAGGTGCACCTTGCAATTAAAATGCATTTTTAAAAGTTACATTATTTATTATTTTTAATATGTATAATTTTTCAATAATAAATATTGTAATTTTTAAAAAATGCACTTGAATTACATGGTACACTTAGTGCACAATAGACTTATTCCCTCAATTATGGTATAGGCCTTTATCATGTAGCGTCTCCTTTTATGGATTTGAATAATATTTCATACTAACAATTAATTATTAATCCATTGTAGCCCCCAAAAATCGTATTATTATTAAATGGTTAAGGATTACTCTTGTATACACCAGTTACACGGTGCAACTCAAGTTCATTTTTTTAAAAGTTACACAAAATATTATTGAAAAGTAGTACATGTTACTACTGAAAAATGTATCTTTCATTGTGTAACTTTTCAGTAATAACTTGTGCAACTTTTCAGTAGTAAATTGTATAACTTTTAAAAAATACACTTGAGTTGCACCGTGTAACTGGTGCACATGAGACTTACTCAATGGTTAAATCAAAATTGCTATACTGTATGAAGGCCTAACTCTACACTTAAAACCCAGGTTGTAAGTGAGAGGATTGCCCAGACTTATAAGCACATCCAAGACCACACTCACTACCGATGTGTGATATCTTAATACCCTCCCTCACGTAAGAGGCTCATCAGGGTCGACACGTGGTTCCACAGGTGGATCCACACATCGAGTAGAGAGGTGGCTCTGATACCATGTATGAAGGACTAACTCTACACTTAAAACTCAGGTTGTAAGTGAGAGGATTGTCCAGACTTATAAGCACATCCAAGACTTCACTCACTACAAATGTGAGATATCTTAATATATACAAAATAGAGTTTAATTTGACATTCTTAAATTAATTATGCACATTTACAATTAATTTGTATACAAATATAAAAAACGGATAGTGTTTATTATAAAAATATTAAAATTTATGGGTATAAATTATATTTAACCTTAGAGTAAAGTCATCACAATTAATTTGTCATAGCACTTTATAAACTCGTTTCAATTTAATTAACAAAATGATGAGACTTTTAAAGTAGTTTCAAACACACGGGCACGAGAGCTTGGCCAAACACTCAATTGCTTCGTGAATATCTTTCTTTTTACATCTTCTTTGATTTATGAATATTCCATTGCTTTGTTCTATGCATGTCCAACTTTCCATATCTGCGTAAATTATGACAGCTCAAGTGTTCAACTCTGTCATACGAGGGGAAGTTTGTTTCAAATTCGTCAGTGGTAATAAAAATGAAATTTTATTTTTCTATTTTACTCTTATATATGAATGAGAGTTTATTTTCATGGTGGTTACATCATTAATGTTGTGCTCAAATTTAAAAAAAATTAACAAAAAAAGAATATTGTTGGTTGTGGTACGGGGGATTGATTGAGATGGATGATTATAAGATGAGATGTAGGTAATCAAATGTGGGTAATAATTATCTTATTTAGGAGAAAAAATAATATTATGTACCTCACTTATTCTCATTCCATATAATAATTACTACTCCCTCCGTCCCAGAGGTGTTTTCACCTTTGGGATGACACAACTTTTAAGAAAAGTAGAATGTTGTGTAAAATTATATTATTAAAATAATGAGATTAGTTGGATTATGAGGATAAAGTTAAAGTAATAGTTTCCATTTATAGGGTGTGAAAACAATTGTGGGACAGATGAAAAAGGAAAGTGTGAAAACAATTATGGGACAGAGTGAGTATATGGTATATCTCATTCTCATTCCCATTGAAAAATTTTTTTTACCAAGCGCCCCCTAAGACTTTTAGTTCTTAAATTCGATATGGAGAGATTTTTTCTTTTGGGTAATGGAATGATGATTTTTCTCAAGATTGTAGTTAAAATTACAGTGTCGTTTTGAATACTTTTGGTGATCTCTTTTCTGTGGCAGTTGCGAGTGTGAGAGTGCAGGAGCGATGCGATTTAGATACGTGGATTCGAATTTAAATTTTTTTGATGCGATTCGTCAAGAATACATCTATTTATTTAAATTTTATTATACATAACAGATAAAAAAATTATATATTTAAAAAAAATTAAATGTACAAAATTAATATTTTCTCTAATTAAAGCTTAATTATGTTGAATAATTTAACATAAATAAATATAAACTATCAATTCAAGCTTTATCTAAACTAAGGGTAATAGTGTTAATTTAAATTATATAAAATAACAAAAAATTAATTAAAAAGATATATTTAATAATTAATAAGTAGAATTCGCGAGGCGGATTCGAGTATTCGTTAATTGGATTTGTCATGTGACAGCCGGATTCGCCATGTGGAGAATCGGATACGTATTTTTAAAAATCGCGCCCTATTTAGAGACCGAGTGCGAATCGAATACTGCATTATGATACTTTTAGGAGAATCCGTGCACCCTAAGTCTCTCATATATAAATTTTTATTGTAAAATAAGTATGTATGCTTAAGTAAGAAAAAGAAAAACCATATTAGAAATTTTGAATATGTCTTTTTCTTCTTTGAAAAAGACTTGTGCAAATAGTGTTCTCCTGAGAGATTATAAACAAAGCCACGTTTATGAATAGCAGTGATAGGTCCAAAATTGATGTGTGTTAAAACAAAATCCCAATCATGCTAAGTTGGATCTCATTTTTTATGGTCCAATTATATTAATTTTCTCATGGCCTAGTGGACTAGGTTCACTATTTTGCTTTCATTTTTGGGTTATTTTGGCCCAACAATCATTTTCAATTTAATGATTTTTTTGGGACGGGAAATAAATTCATATACTCTTATCAATAAATTTTTTATGAGCAGGTTCTGTATGAAAATAGTTCGTGATAAGTTTATCATGAAATTATTTTTAAGTGTTAAGTATTTAGTCAAATGTATCAAAATATTCGTCACAAGTACAAAGTTGGGGTTAATAAAATTCACGATAATTATAATATAATTTCATTAATCCAAATTTTTTATACTTATGATGAGATCTTTAATACACACAGTCAAATATTTAATACTTTAAAACAGATTCATAATTTTCATACAAAACTTTACCATTTTTTATATATTTCGAGCACACGAATTAAGTAAGTGTTAAAATAATATATATAATAGTACTAATAATATGTTAGGAAGAGAATTTTTTTTATGTGAATTAAAATATAAAAGTTAGATAGTTAAATAGAAAATAAAATTTTTATAGTGTAACATACCAAAATGAAAAAATAAAAAAATTTGGAAGGGACGAAGGGATTAAAATAACTTGAATATTAGTTTTAACATCATGAAAAAGACAAAAATTTATATAAAAATTTCTATGATAAAATTACTAAAGTTAAACTAAAAAAGATTTTAAATCACGCGAGACCGCTCCGCATTGCCAACTAACATCCACATGCATGGTCATCCCTTTTAATTTTTCAAAAAAAAAACTCCAAAAATCATGAATAGGATTTTCATTTGAAGAATATGAGTGTGAATTGATTCATTTGTAAAATAGGAAAACATAACAAAAGGGTATTTTAGTCTTTAAAATATATCTTGAAATGGAAAAATTAAGTTTGGGGGTGAAGTAATTAAAAATGGGGATGTCATATGCAAATTCACCAAAATGCTATCATTTAATGGGCTGGGTATTGTTTACTAATGAGCTAAGCCCAGTTAAATGTCAAACACAAATATTGGCCCATTTCTATAAGCTCTAGAATTTTTTATTGAGCAATGGAGGCCCAAACTTGGCGTTGAGTTTATTTGAAAAAAGATGATGTGTTTAATTTAAAGATTAAATAATGACTCGAAAAAATTGTATTTATTTTAGAGATTAAATAATGACTCGAATCTATGTAATTAAAATGAATAGTCTTTAATTGAATTAAACGAATTCGAATAGCTGTTTTTGTAACACAAATATATTATTTTTCTAAACCAATTTTCACCTGAAAATAGATTTTATGAATGGGGATATTCAATATTTTATTTTTACAAAATATTTATTGCGCCTGCAACAGTCTTAACGTTATAATTGACAAAATTTTCATACAAAATTGTTGGGATTATGGAGACTGACAGACTATAATTGGAAGAAGATTAAGTTTCCTCCTTATAGAGATTTTAGTTTGAAGATTAAGTTGTTGCCTACTAATTAATAGATTTTTGCTTGGGCTCAAATTGTTGTCTTCTCTGGAAACTTTTATTTAGAGGAGTAGGTCGGTTATTTTAGCCTTCTTTTTTTGTGTAAATAAACTTAGAACTTGATTTTGCCTCCAAATGTAGCAATTTCATACAAACCGAGTCAACAAAACTATGTTCTTTAAATTTATCATATTATTTTTTTTATAATTGTTGTATTAATTTCTAACAACTTGTATTTAGAGAATCTGGTTTAAAAGATCTTGTAGGAGCAATTATGATGATTGAAATTTGTTGTGCCCGGTTCATGAGTCTGCTTCTAGTCAAATCGGACATCGTGCATAAACCAAAGAGAGAAGAACCGAAACAGATCAGAAGAGCACCATTCGGGAAGTAGAGCGAGGAAGAGTTCACACTGGCTGCCCACCTAATATAACGAGAAGATCAACAGTAGGAGCTCACCAAGAGACAAACCACAGGCCGTAGCCCGCAAGTAGGCAGAGAGTTACTTAAAGACTGCTCAGAAGCTGTGGGAAGGGCCTTGACCGACATGGATGAGAAGCGGGCAAAAAATATATTTTCTATTGGAAGCGGCGAAAGATCAACAATTACTAAGAAAGATATCTTTTTAGCAGACAAGATGTGACAGGATAGGATAGCTAAAAAGAAAATTAGGTGTACTAAGTCTGTATAGAATGTCATGTGGCAACTATCAGTTGGCTTTAAGGTACTGAAACAATCATCTAAGGCTTGGGACATAGGGGAAAATAGTCTAACAATAAATACCCATATTATCAGCATTTAACACACAATTAAATACCACCAAACTCATTCTCCACATTTATTTCTCAGAAGAAATAAAAGCTTGAAGATTGCATTTTTTCTTGATTGTTGTTTGGTTAAATATTTATTCCAGCTAGCCACGTAGGCTACCAATCGTTTTCAACCACCAACAATTTGGTGCTAGAAGGAGGGTGACTATTTGCATTTTTACGGGTCAAGTGGGACCCTTCATGTTGGTTTGAATCTTCAAATTTTTAATCGCCATATGAAGTCCATTTCGAAATGGCAAAAAATGTGGAACACTACTCAGAGAAAGTGGACTGCAACGGAACTCCGGAGGTCCATTGCCATGACGATACGGAGGAGGGCAACTACTGCGGTCTCCTTACCCAGATCAGGACCCCAAAAGACATCCAAAGCGCACTTGTAGTCATCCAATGGCGCCAAGGGAGTTTTTAACCACTCAGACCCTCGGCCCTCGCCCAATGGAGCCGCCGAGGAACACTCTACATTTTATGGTTATTTAACTGACTCTACATTTACTTCTAGGGTTAGTTTGATTTAATGGATATGATTAATCAATAAGACAAAAACTTATATACAAATTTTTACGGTATAAATATCCATTTTTAAAAAATTCACGGGTCTAAACCGGGTTGGGTCAAATTTGGATATTTTTTTCCAAAATTTGCGCAACTTGTAATTTTAATTTTTTTCGCTCCCAGGTGTGTTACAATTTGAGTAAATATATGTTACTTTAAGGCAAAATGTGTGTTACAATCAAACTATATATTTTTTTTTGCATACATTCATTTGTTTTTGTAGAAATAAATATTTTTTATACAATGTAACATGTGTTACATTCTATATGTAACACATATTTATTCTTAATAAAAATACATTTTATCCTACAGTAGCACATGTTTGCTCATATAGTAACACAAAATTAAGAGCAAATATGTGTTACAAGTATAGGTGTTCATAAAACAGAAAAATCTGTAAAATCGAACCAAACCAATGAAATTCGATCCGTTCAATTCGGTCTTAAAATTTTCGATTCGATTTTTTGTCCTAAAATTTAAAAATTTTGGTCTATTCAGTTCGGTTCGGTTCTGAACCATTAGAACCGAATAAACCGAATTATAATTAAAAATTTTAATTTATTATTTATATTTTTTGTATATATAATAAATTATGAAAATAAAATATAAGCCCTAATATTGTGTAAAATAGTGAATTATGGTGAACTTTATTAAATTAATATTGTGAACTTAATTGTATTGTATTTATTTAAACATTAATCAAATTTATATTATATTTATTTAAACATTGATCAAATTTGTATTTTACATCTCTAATTTAATGGTATTGAGCTAAATTTAATGATAATATGATGTATAATATTTATTTTGATGAAATATAGATTTTTTTTATTTTTAAATTATTTTGGACCGAATTGGCCGAATCGAAATAATTTGGTTCGGTTCAAGATGTAATTCGGTTCGGTTTGGTCCATATTAAAAACTTTCGGTTATTTCGGTTTGATCAAAAACTGGACCGAACAGACCGAAATAACCGAATGACCACCCCTAGTTAAAATTAGAGTAAATGTGTATTACAACTAAAGTAAATGTGTGTTACTGCAAATGTGTGTTATAATTAGAGTAAATGTGTGTTACTGCAAATGTGTATTACAATTAGAATAAATATGTGTTACTGCAAGATCAAATGTGTGTTACAGAATATACAAATATTTATTTGTCCATAAAAAATGTGTATTGTACTTTATATAACACATGTAACGTATTAAAAGATGTATTAGTACATGAAGAACATATTATCAACATAAATCAATAAAGAGAATAAAAAAGGAATTATTACAAGATGGTTCATGATTTGAGCCCTTCTACATATTGGTTCATCAATTTTATTCAATTACAAAATGGTTCATTACGTGGACCCCACATGAAGAATTTTAGTGTCAGTCTGTCAGACCTCTCTCTCTAATCTCTTTTTCTCTCACCTATTTTCCTCACGTCACTCACTCTTAATTTAATTCAGTTTTTATTTCTCTCCTTTAACTTTTTATGAGATTGTATCTCTCTCTCAAAAAAAAAAAATTGGATATTTCTAAAGTAAAATTGAAGCTCGTCTCTACACATCTTCATGCCCCTTTTCTCTTTGATCACCGACGACATCGATGATAACAATGAATACGGTAACCCACCGTCGCATGACGAAACAAAGAAGTAAATGGAAGAAAATAAGCGGAAAGTTGCTTGAGTCAACAGATTTGTTCTTAGGTCCATTTTTCGGATATGTTTTTCGATCTAAGAATCTGCTCTGTGTGAAGGTGTATGTGTGTGCTTTGTGTGATTGCGTGTTGTGTGTGTTCATGGTTGTGTATGTGCTCTGTGGGTCTTTTTGCAAATTAATTAATTTTTTGTTGTGTTGTGTTTTTAAAGTTTGCATAGATTTAGTTTACGTATAATTTTTTGAATTTATTCTTAATTTTATATTTTTATCTCAAAATGAAAAAAAATGAAGTTTAGCTTAAGATATGACAAAGAGATGGAGATCATGAAACTGGAAAGAAGAAGAATTGAAGATGAAGGCCTTTGCAATTTTTTATTTTTTTGTATTTTGGAATAAAAATGTAATTTTAAATATGATTTTGTTAATTTCCAAATATAAATATGTGGGGATTGGAGTCCTTTGAAGATATTTCTTTCCCACAAATTGTTGGCTTATTATTGATGGAAAGATATGTTCAACTGTTTCATATTTTTTATTCTACTGAAGATCTTTTGCCCCTTTATATGTTTTACTGGAATTTGAAGTGTTGTGCAAGCACATTTTATTGTTGTGCATACACATATAAAAATATTTACTCTTTTTATTGCTATTCAAACTCAATTGAAGTGTTGTGCAAATTCATTTTATTTCTGTGCAAACTTATTTTTATTGTTGTGCAAATTGAGTAAAATATTTTTTATATTTATTTGCAAATTAAATGATTAGACAATACATAAGGACTCAAAAATTGTGCAAAATATTATATTTATGGAAAAAATATGAATATGATTACTTTTCAAAAAGAGAAAGAAATACAAAAGTTGAAACACATGGCCAAAAAATTCAATCCCAAATCTTGTTTCACTATCCGAATTGATCTGCAATGGAGCACATTAAAGTTGAATATTTTTTAGAGTTTCTTTTTATGGAGAGAGAGTGTGTTACATCATGAAGACGATTTTTTTTTTTCAATCCACTTTGATGAAAAAAGAAGCGGTCAGTATAGCTGTGGAAAGCTTTTTTTTTTTTTTTTTTGAAAGGAATACAACTAGCATTCAATTGACATAAATCCTTAATTTCTAGCTAGTTTCCTTATCCAGGACGGGATACATTCTTCAATCCAATCAAGAGGAGTCGAAGATGTCTTTGCCTTCTTCGCAATCTCATGGGCAACAACGTTACTCGTTCTAGGGATGTAAAGGATGGCCCTCACTAAGTCACCCCTCATCTCTTTCCAAATAGTGTCTAGTGTTGCTCCTTCCGGGCCAAATATTCTTTCTTCTTTCACAATTAGTTGAACAGCTTCCAATGAATCGGAAAGGATTGTAAGTTGTGTTAAGTTATCTTCTTTGCATCTCCTTATTCCTTCCAAAATAGCCATAAGTTCCGCTCCAAGACTCGAACCCGGAAATCTAATCTTCTTGCCACCCGCTCTCTTAATAATTCCATTGTTATTTTCAATGATGAAACCCACTGTCGCCTCTGTGCTCTCTAGACTAAAACTAGCATCCACTTTGATAATATCTCCCTCAATGTGACTTTCCTGCACTTGATGGCTAGTTTTGATCCTTGTGGACGTTTTCATCATTCTCAACTTACTGCACACTCCTTCAAAACTATTAAGTACCTGCAACGCCCATTCACCGCTGATTCGATTGGTTCCCCCAGCCATCACGTTTCCCTCCCGCCTTCGAACCAAGAAATTGCACCTTTCTTTCCATATTCCCCAAGCTAACATAACAATTTCCTCCTTGTTAATTTCCTTCTTTTTTGAGCTGATGAAATCCACAAGGTCCCTGACCTTCAACAGACGTCCTTCTTTGCACTCCCTCCAAACTCCCAAGTTTTTCCAATTTTGCTTAACCCATGGGCACAAAAAAATAGTATGCATTGTAGAAGCATCAACACACCCACATAGTTTACAAAAAGGATCACATGGAATATGATGACTCATTAAATTTGCTTCTGTAGGGATGCAATCATTAACAATTTTCCAGAAAAAAATTCTAACCTTTGGAGTAAGTTTTAGGTCCCATACTTGATTCCACCAGTTGTGCATGACCATTTCAGATGAAGGCCCATCAGTATTCATCTGTAGCCGACTACTATTCAGAAACGTCATATAGACTGACTTCACCGAATACTTTCCTCTAGAATTTGGATACCAAAACCTGGAATCTTCCACAGCATTTTCAGCAATTGGGGTTTCAATGATAGCATCAACTTCAAAGGGGAGAAAGGTTTTTTTAATCAAATCTTCATTCCAGCCCTTAGTGGGAATCAAAAATCTGTCCACCGTTGATGCACTAGCACTTCTTGACTTAATTTTGCCATCTTGTAATCCCGCTACCCAAGCATCCTTGAAGAGTTGAATCTTTGAACCATCTTTAACCCTCCATTGAATTCCCTTTTCGAACAAATCTCTGCTCCAACAAATTGAACGCCAAATAAATGACGAATTCGGACCCACTTCAGCTTCTAATATATCCCAGTGCTTGAAATATCTTGCTTTCAGAAGCCTAGCCATCAGGGAGTTAGGATCTGAAATTATTCTCCACACTAGTTTAGCAAGCAAAGCTTTGTTAAAAAGAGAAAGATTTCTGAAGCCCAAGCCACCTTCCTGTTTGGGTTTAGCAATTTCATGCCATGATTTCCAATGCAGCCCCCTCTTTTTATTGCAGCCTCCCCACCAAAAATTTGCTACTAAACTTTCAATTTCATGACAAATCGAAAAGGGAATTCGAAAACAAGACATGGCATATGTAGGTATAGCTTGAATAACTGCTTTAATTAATACCTCCTTACCTCCATCCGAAAAATTATGATTCCTCCATCCTTCCATCTTCTTGATGACCCTGTCCTTTAGTACCCAAATTGATACCTCTTCTGTTTCATCGAAAAAGTTGGGAGACCTAGATAGACTTGATGTCCCTGCATCATTCTAACTTGTAGAATATTCTTCACCACCTGTTTACTACCTTGATGAGTATTTGGGCTGAACGAGATGGCCGACTTCTCATAATTGATGATTTGACCTGAGGCTCTCTCATATTTTCTCAAGCAGTCCTTTAAATTGTGAGCATTAGAAGAATCAGCCTTAAAAAATAAAAGGCTGTCATCTGTAAAGAAAAGGTGTGAAATAATAGGTGCTTCTCTGGCTATTGAAATACCCTTTAACTCATTATTCATCACCGCCTTATTAATCAAAGAAGAGAGCCCTTGAGCACAAATGACGAAAAGAAAAGGCAAGAGCGGGTCTCCTTGGCGCAATCCCCTAGATGGTCGTATGGATCCCACCAACCTGTTTTCTATTTTAAAAGAATAATGTACTGAAGAAACACATCTGTCCACCAAATTTACCCACTTATCACTAAAACCCATCTTGGTCATTACCCTCCAAAGGTAGCTCCATTCAACTCGATCATAAGCTTTAGACATGTCAAGCTTCAAAGCCGCAAAACCATTTTTACTCCGATTATTTTTTATCCAATGCATGCATTCAAAACCAATAATAATATTATCCGTGATGAGTCTACCTGGTATGAACGCACTCTGGGTTTGATCAATGATGTCAATGAGAACCCTTCGAAGCCTGGTTGCCATAGCTCTTGCCAAAATTCGATAGCTTACATTGCATAAGCTAATAGGTCTGAAATCTTGAACTCGTTTTGGGTTTTTTACCTTTGGGATAAGTGTAATTGCAGTGTGATTCCACGTATGTAGTTGCCCTCCAGTATTGAGAACATTGAGTATTTGAGAGATCGTGTCTTTACCAACCGTTTCCCAAGTATGTTGGTAGAAGGATGCCGGGTAGCCGTCGGGTCCAGGAGCCTTGCTGGGATTCAATTTAAAAGCTGCTCGATGTATCTCATTTTCTGTAAATGGTTTCTCCAAGAGCTGTTTGGAACGCTCCGTTAGCATAAGTTCCACATTATTTATAACGTCATCCAGCTCCCTTTCCGATGGTGCCTGAGTTTTGTACATTTCTATATAGAAATTAACAATAATTTCTTCAATCTCTTTTTTCCGAGTGCGTCCGTTAATAGTGTTCCTCCGCCTCCTCTCGTTCGCTCTCCTATGGAAATACGAAGTATTTCTGTCCCCTGCACTCAACCAATTTACCCTCGATCTTTGAAGCCAATGTATTTCCTGTTGGTCCTCTAATTTTTGTAGGTCTTTCTCCAATTTCACAGCTTCTTCAGAAAAACTTCCACCATTTTCCTCACCCCACAATCTTTCTAGTTTATGTCGCATCATCTTCATGTTCCTATCAGCTTTCCCAATATTTACATCAGCCCATCTCTGCAAACCTTGAGCACAAACTTTCAGCTTCGACGGAAGATCAGTATTGCTGCTAGATTCCTGCCAAATATTACGTAGTGTTTGTTTGAAATTGTCCTCCATTAGCCACTCGTTCTCAAACATAAGTACCCTCTTTCCTACCCATTTTTCATCAATACGTCTTGGTTGGGGAATTAACTTGATAGCCCTGTGGTTAGATCCATAGAAATTCAGGGTCTGGATTTCATAATTTCTGAACCGGGATAACCACTCCTCATTGGCAACGAATCTGTCCAGCTTCTCCTTATGAAACCCTGTCCCTTTCTTATGTTCATCCAAGTAAATTTTGGACCTGACCCATGTAGCTCACACAGAGACAATTCATTCAGAACATCATTGAACTCAAGAATCTGTGTAAAAGGTCTTTTTGCACCCCCCACTTTTTCATGTTCAGCCCTTATCTCGTTGAAATCACCCCCAACAACCCATGCCAATGGATTCTTCTGATGGCTTTTAAAAAATTTCCTAAGTAATTCCCATGAGAACCCCCTTAAGTTCGCATTTGGGTTACCATAAAATCCTGTAAAATGCCATGACACTTCTCCCATCCGCACAAAACAATCAATATGAGCACAAGAATAAGACAATATGGAGACATTCATCTCATCTTTCCAAAATAAAAGCAGACCTCCTGAAGCCCCTAAAGCATCAACACCCATGCAATGCTTAAAGTTTAAAGCAGAAACCCACCTTCTTCCTACCTTGCTAGAGATTTTAGTTTCAATAATAAATAGCAATGAGGGGCTGTGATCAACAACTAACCGATGAAGGTATCGGAAAGCACGTTGGTTGCCCAATCCACGCGCATTCCATACGATGCAGCTCCTTAGCAGATGTACAGGTCCTGCGGCGATGGACTGGTAGTGTTAACCATGATGGTTGGTAAGGGAACACACCGGTGTCGGCGGAACAGAATGACTCACAAGTGAATCTCTAATGAGAGAGACCCTAAGAGTAGATAGTGTATATTAGAACCGAATTATCGGCGAAGCATGAAGAAAACGGAAAAATAGAGTTGGGGCTTTTTATGTTGGTGTTAAGGCGAAGCTGTTGCCTTGATCAGTGACCGGATAGGCAGAGAATTCGCAGTGGATTGATCGGAGAAGGCGACGGCGCTACTTAGTATAGCTGTGGAAAGCTACTCACACTAATGTCACATCCGAATCAAAAAGAAAAAGTCACATGTAGTTTAGGATGTTAATATTATTTTCTCACTGTATTTTGAACCTTCATGTAAATACAATTTTTAGCTAAATTAAATTGCAAATACGAGTTCCAATATGAACCCATATGTAATTAACCCAATAAAAAATAAATTAAGTAACACATATTTATTTTTGCAAAAATACATATTTTCCATTAAGATACTTGAAAAATATAAAAAATTAATTTTTTAAGAATTAGTAAGACAGATTTTGCCTAATAGTAACACACATTTGCCTAAATTGTAACATATTTGGGAGCGAAAATATATGAAATTACAAGTTGTGCGAATTTTGAAATAAAAAATGCCCAAATCCGACACGAACCGATTTAGACCTGCAAATTTTTAAAAAATGAATATTTCTACTGTAGAATTTTTACACAATTCTTGCTTGATAAATAATTATTTTTTTTCATGGGGAAGTTGCTGCAATTTCTTTCCATGTAATAAAATACGATAAATTCATATCACAAGCAAGAGTCACATGAAAAAAACATATGAAAAATGAGATAAAAATATCAGTCTCTCAATCAAACAAAACAAACGTGCCCTACAATGATATTCCCCCTTCCCCTGTTTCTTTCCTATAAGTGTTGACACAATTATTAAGATAAGTAGGAATATAATATAAATATAATATAAGCGATGTGATGGAGAGAGAAAAAAATATGATATTATATGCATAATATTAATTGATGTAAGTTTGAATAAAGTATAATTGTGTTCGAATGAATTTAAATTTACAATATAAATTTACTCCACCTGTTTTGGGTGAAATATATTCATATGGATGGATTTCAAATTCCCAACTTTAAATTAAAAAAATTTGTTTTTTTTAATATTTAGTGAATTATGTCATTTGAAATCTATGAATTTTTAAATTCAATTATTTTCAAATCCATTAGATTTCAATTAACTCTATCCAAATGCGACCTATGAAAATATAAAATTGTATTTTATTTAACAATAAATAAATAAAAGAACGTACACAAATAATAAAATAAAAAATAAATAGAAGGACATATGAAGTACTATTTATTAGGGATGACAAAATGACTCGCTTCATAGTTGATCCGTCCTAATCTGCTCCATTTGGATCAGCCCCGCTCCATCCAGCAAATTGCGCCGCCGTGCCTTGCATATGAGTTTACATTTTTAATGTCCCGCCCCAAAATAAATGTTAAACAAATATACAAAATTTTATAATATATAAAATACATAAAATATATAATATTTTATATAATCAAATAAATTTAAAATTATATTTTTTATTTATTGTAACTCTAATCTAATATTATTTTTGTTGAATATGATTTGATAAATTTGGTGCATCATTTTTATATTGATATAATTTTATATATATATATATATTATATTTTAGTATGTATATCACATGGGGTATGACCGCGCATGGCAGACATGAGATACAATATTTTTTCTTGCAACGGGGCATGGGACAAGACGAGATGCGAGGCAGACATACATATTTATGTTACTATATATGTCCTATAGACAATCATTATGAGGCATTATACTTGATCATATTCAGTCATTAATGTATTATTGATTTAATCAATAATATTCAGCAATACATTTATAGATTAATATGTTTGATTGTTTGCATATATTCATATATGTGTTCCCATGAGCTAATATTGCCATTGATATATGAGACTCAGATGACTATGACATAGTTCTTAAAGTAACCCCAATCAATGATCATCGAGAATGTGATATCAATGATGCAATTGAGATTGGTGTGTAATCTGCATCATACCCTTAAAGGGTGTAGTGATTCTCACAACTGCGAGATACTAGGTATCTCATGATGGATGCACAAATACTTTGAAGAGTATTGACATATCCAACTGAGAAATCATTTGATGTACTCTATTTACGTGTCTATGTGAGTATCGGTTTGTGAAGTAGTGCAATAGTCCTCTGACTTAAGGTCAATACACACAACATGTACGTAGTGATGGACTTTGACCATGACCGACACTTGCACTCTGAACGGGGTATATATGACATGTGTTGGGTACATCACGAAATACATGTGCGTGGTAGTTGAGCCAAGATAAGATTCATTCCTCAAATAGATTTGGAGAGAATACTCATCTTCTCATAACTAAATTGATCGTTTGTCATTAGTCAATGCACGTCACATTTGATATAGTAATCAAATGTGACAATATAATCAATTAGTAGAATGAGATAACTTGATTAAGTTATTAGAATAGACACATTATCATGTTCTAGTAGGGATGTCAATGGGGCAGGGCAGGACGGGTTTCTAAGAACCCATGCCTGCCCCACGCCTCTGCTCCGCCGCCCCGCCCTGCCCCATGCCCCACTGCGGGGCAGAACATTGCGCCCCATGCCTGTCCCGTCGCAGGGCAGATCGCCCCGCCCTGCCCCATCCTGCCCCATGTTATGTATAATTTTATACCAAAATATAATATAATATATATTTTAGATAAATAAAAAATTATTTTAAAATAAAATTAATGTAATAAATTTATCAAAATATATTCAACAAAAATAATTTAAAAATAATTTTACATTAGAGTTACAATAAATAAATAAATAATATAATTTTAAATTTGTTTAATATATTATAAATGTAGGATATTAATTTTTTTATATGTTATAAAATATTATATATAGAATGTATTTATATATTATAAAATATTATATATTTATTTAATACAATGGGACAGAATGGAGCGGGGCGGGGCAGGGCAGTAAAAATGCAAACCCATGCCTGCCCTGCCCCATGCGCAGGGCAGGCGGGGCTGCCCCACATGGAGCAGGTCAGGGCGGGCCGGCTACAGGGCGGGTCATTTTGACATCCCTACGTTCTAGACTTAATCAGAGTATTCGTGAATGAAAGGACCATATCACCGTAAGCTTCACATTACAGGTTGTTGTTGTATCCTCGCAACGTACATAATATATAGAGATTGTCTGGTTTATTGTCCAGGGTTCAACTAAGACCATTAGTTTGACTAATCACTTAACATATGAGGACCTATGAGTCACACAATAAGTAATTCAAGTTTACGAATTAAGTTGGTCAGATTAAAATTTTGATTTGATCCTGAATATTTAACTTGTGGAGAATTATAATAATTATATTAGATAGAATTATACTTATTTAATTAAATTAGATGATATATTAGATATATAATAATAATATAATATATTAGATATATTATTATATATTGTATAGTAAAGATTTTATTTGATATTGTAAATCTTGACAAAATCGAATCTAATAGATTATGCAAATATTTTATTATATATATGGGTTATGAAACTCATAAACAGTAAGTCTAAAAATCTCTAATTTTCTCCATAGATTTCAAGTGTGAGTTTTTCCTAGCAAACTCAACTGGAAATACTGTACTAGCGATTAGTTCGCAAATTCGTAGACGAAAATTACATGGATACCATAGTAGAGGAATCCAACATACGAACACCGTAATATTTTCTCAATTAGATTAGATTTAATGATATTTATTTGGCAAAGTTTGTATGAAAATTGTTCATGATAAGCTTATCATGAACCAGTTTTAAAGTATCAAACATTTAACCAGGTGTATAAAAATCTCACCAGGTGTATCAAATTGCTGATGTCAACTAAATTCTATATTAACTTCAGCTTTTCGTACACTTGACCAAATATTTGATATTTTAAAATAATTTTATAATAAACTTATCATGAACTATTTTCACATAATATCTACTATATTTATTTTATGTATACATCCAATTCGATCTTGTTTGTTGTTGATGAACGATGTCTTCCATTACTACGGACTTGAGGTTCGTATCTTTAAACCCAACAATTTAAATATCATTCTGCTCAATCTCGATGACATAAGTATAAATTAACTACACTCACATTTATTAGAAATAGATGGACTTGGGAGTATAAATCAACTACATTCTCATTCATTAACTCAATTACCCACTCATCTTTACCCATATTTTGAAAATAAATTATACTCATAAATAAAAAAATTTACTCCAAATATTTTTCTATTTTATCTTTTTTTTTTTCCAAAGATACTATTTTTAATTAAATATATCATACCGAGAATAAATTTCATCAACGTATTTATTTTCCCATAGATATCGTCGACAAGAAAATACTTCATTTATATATTTTCCTTTCATAAACAATTGTCCAAAATTATTATTGAAGAAATGCACCAACATATGTCAACTCCAATTTCTCTAGTAAACTCCCCACGACTTTATTTTGAAAATATGCACTGCATAGAATCGCAACAAACGGAACCGTAGCCTATTCCAATCAACAGCTCTCTCTCTCTCATATTGAGAGAGAGAAATTCGTACTTTTTATTTCTCCTGAAGAGAGGAATTCCCCAATTTTGCATTTTTTCAGTTTTCGGGGTTCATATGTTCCACATTCCAATCTCACGATCATGATAAATAGAGTTCGAATTTCAAAATTGTTTCTGATTTTTCATATCATAATTCGGTGAAAAAAAAAATTCCTTTTTCTCTAAAAAAAAAAGAAAAAAAAGAAAAGAAAAAGAGAACGGCGATCAGGCATTGAAAGCGGAGGTAATGCATTCTGAATTCCTTACTTTTTTGTGTTTTTAAATTGTTTATGTTGATTTGTAAATATTAAAATAATGGAACGAAGTTAGTAATTTTTATTTGGATTATGGGGTTTACTTAGTGTCATGAATCATGATAATGCCGGGGATGTATTGTGCTTGAGCAGAGTAGAGCACATTCTGCATGTGGAAGACGAGGTCGTTTTGGTGGTACATTGTGCTGGTGAAGTGGTACAGTGCTCGAGTGCGGGGAATTAGGATAATAAGTTATGCTGTTTCAAGGATTTTTTTATTATTATGTTGAACATTACCTGGTACGTTGATAGGGCTACGGATATCGGTGAGATAATGCCTGGATAAATTTGCTGTGTGTGAATGTGTTTTGTGACGGAGAAATTCTTTTTCCCGCCTCCCTGTTTGTGCTTTTCTTTGCCCTTTGAATTAATCTAACATGCTTTTATGTTGGTTTTGTTATTTTTGGAAACGTATGTAATTGTTATATCCCATCCATTTTCCATGCTAGATTCTACATGATCGTAGTGTATGGATTATCTCAATTTCGATAAAATCAATTTTCTGAATATGGACTCAATTAATATTTTCAGTTGTTTGTTTGAGTAAGTATTTGAGCATCAATTACAAGTGAAAAATGGAAAGTATATATTTCAGTAAATTGCATTTGGAACGTGAAGTTTATGGTAGATTTTACTAAATTGACATGTCTTATCCTGTTAAGTTGATTGATTTGAAGTTTGAGTGTTTCAAAGTCTGGTGTTTCCTTGGTGCCTCCAACGTCAAGCATGAATTAGTAGGCCGTAGAAGTTGGTTTTATGCTCATTATTTGCCGGTCTGTTACGGTTGGAGAGGAACTGGGATATTGAGGAGTCTTTTTAAGTGCACCATTATGGGCTTGAAAGTATTAAGATTTCAGGCATTTACTTGCATCAGATTTCGCTAAGGACTGGAGCTTAGCTCTTTATATTTTTTGTCCAGTTGGAGTGTCTTTCAGTGAATGTCCTGTCAATTTTTAAACATCTGATTATTGTTTATTATAATGTCTCTTTCTGATTCTTATAAAAGTCTCTTTCCGTAAATAATAGTAGTACTTGACATGATTATTTGAAGTTGCAAGATACTTTAGGAAAGGATATTTCCGTCTTAACAAATGAATACTCCCTCCGTCCCAACTCTTTCTTCCTGTTTTTCCATTTCGGGACGTCCCAACTCTTTCTTCACACCTTAAAAAGGAAATAATTTACACTCACAAACGTCAATAAAGTATACTTTTTATATTTTATTATTTAACTTCAAACTCACATACTCCAACCTTTCCTTAATATGTGTGTCTTGGTCTTTTTGAAGAAAGACCTGGGACGGAGGGAGTATTATTTATGAATGCCCAAAAATCTGAGCATTTTTGCTAGAGTGAGTGTATTGCTGATGGTTTAAATAATCAGATGGGAAAATGTCATTTTAGTCAATCATTACAATGGTTTCAAACAAGTTAGTGAATAGTTTTTGTTTTGAACTTTGGATGTATCTACTATCTAGTGTGAGGGATAACTTGTCCCTTTGTACTGTATCTTTTATTCATTTTAGTTTGTTTCTTATGAAGAAATGATTTTGCTTTTCTTTATGGGTTAAATTCCATGATGTAAATGAATGTGTACATCACTTTAGCATCTGAAATATTTTTAAAAACAGTTTGTAGGTGCACGCACTGATAATTTTTGATGGTATGTGCTATTGGGAGTGGAAAAATGACAGCCTTAGCGAGGCTTGTAGATGCTGGCAGTGTCTTGCCGACTGCAACAGGTAAGCGTGTAATTTAATTTCAAGGTATGATTGTGTGTAAGGCCTGATTTCAGTACTCATGGTGTATATTACATTCTTAAAAGGTATTCTCTTTCCTATATAGTGTATAAGATGCCAATTTGTGGGGTTTTTAGCCTCTAGCTCATCTTTAACAGAAATGATGTTAAAGCAGTTCTGATAGAATAATAATATGTCGTAACATGTGATTTAATTGAATTTTTTCCCAGGCACCAACATAAGGATGAGGAAGGTGATGAAAACCTCTAGGTCTTGAAATGCAGGGACCATACTTGAGAGTGTATTGGAATTTAGTGCTCCCCTGTTTTGCATTTTTCTTTAATTGTACAACATAGCTGCATAAGACAATCTTTTGTGTGGTACTTTGTTTCTGAAAAAGCCCTTCCAATCTCTCTATATCTCCATGCGACATCCAGTGAGAAAACATGAAAACTCATTGGTATTTATTCTTCAGTTTTGTTGTTATGTTTTCTTCCCTGCTTGCATGCACACATCTTTCCGTGTGTCATGTGTTGCTATGCATGATCAAATGGTTGCATATTTCTCAAATCTTTAGAAGAACTTATAATGAGTAATAGTTAGTTGACCACATAAGTATGATCTCAGCAGAATTATGTGTCTTACTAATGTCTTGCATAGCTTATTTGAAGTCACACAAGATATTGTTTTGTTAGTTCTTATGTTCATTCTGACTATCTGTATATCTTCTAGCTTGAAAAGACAAGTCTGGACTGTGCAATATACAATTTTACATTTCATATGTAATGCCTTTCATCTCCTATTATTGTTCTCTTTGCAGAGGAAGCAAGCCATCAGAGACTAGCTGTGCAATACACAAGAAGAGAATTGCGGAATGCAGATGAGGCAAATTTGCTTGATGAAGAAGGTATATATTCATCCATAGACTCACATATAGATGGAAACTCTTGTTTCTAGACAATTCTAAGTCTTATGCTTTATTGTGTATAAAGGAAAATTTATTTATATAAAGAGATTTTGAAAATAAATTGTTAAACTATGGTGAAAACTGAGGTTTTTATGAAAATAAAGCCAGTCGGTATTCATAGGACCAACTGGTGACGTGGAATTTAAAAATAGTGTAGCACTGAATTTAATTTCTTTGTCTTGGGGCGTGTGTTCCAGTCGGTACTAGCAAACCCGACTAGAGGAGACAAACCCATGTGCATTAAGCCCACACTCCATGATATTTGACTAAAGTTGAGGATTGGAAGACGTGGCCGTCACTTGGCCAAGTATCAACCATCACGAATAGTTGGAAAACCTAGCTTGATAGTATGAAAATTGCATCCCCTCAATGTATTTGTTTCTTTTGTTAGTTTTGATATGAATACTCGCAATGTTGTTGATTTCTTACTCGATCCCACTCTATAACTTTTCCTCTTTTGTATCTTTCTTTTTTCAATGGATCCTTTTTAGGATGAATGGTTGCAATTCGTGGTTCGATTGTACGCGTCCTTCTTGTCCCTGTTTTGATGCTGAAGTCTACTGTGGAGAAAATTGCATATGCCATTGCCCAAAAAAATGTTTTAACAGACCTAAATTCTAGTTCGTGGTTGAAAAATTGCGTCTCGACCCGTGCTCTCTCGCAGCTGTTGACAGTCCTTCTCACTCATTCTTTTTTTTTTTTTGTCGCCATGTCACCAGTCGGTTCTGTGGATACCGACTGACTTTATTTTCATAAAACCATCAGTTTATCCTATTTTGGTAATCTATTTACAAAGCATCTCTATATTAATAAATTTGCCATGTATAAAGGCAAATTGAGGTGGAAAACTGTTAATTGTGTGTCATGATAATTGATATAGTTTCATTCAATCATCCCTATGTGCCGACTCAATCTAGACTTTTTTCAGTAAATATTTAAATGACCAATATAGTTGAAAAATTCTGTATGATAAAACGAATCCAAAATCTTAACTGGGGGTTATGTTTAAATTCTGTTATTTAATATGCACTTAGGGCAGCATATATTAGATGTCAATATTTCATTTGTGTCACAAAAGACTACAGCGCCAGTTATACAGGATCATGCAAGGGCATCTGCTCTATTTCATGCTCCATGTTTTTTATACAGTGTCTTCTCAGAGTGTTTTTTGTGACTCCACCTTCCAATTTCCTGACATCATTCTGGTTGATTTTCTTTGTAGATATGCATATTTTTGGTTTGAGGCCAATGACAGATCCTTTAGATTTGGTAAGGCTTAGAAACTTTCTAATGAATACTCAATGCTTTTTATGTCAAAAATCTACTTTTCTGTTGTGTTAGTGTGTTACAGGCAACACTTTTATTATAATGTCATACAGTTTGTTGCTTCAATAACTGCTAGAGTAGTAAACAAGATATGGAACAAAGATCTTACACTGGACTCTGGTATTATAGAAAAGAAGAATAGAAGTTGCCGAGAGACGTTCACAGTGTAAGATCTTTGTTTTACATACGGTTGATGTATCTTATGCCATGGGATCAGGACTTGTATAGCTATTTTATGTGGCTTACATGGATTTCTATTGGTTGGAAGCAATCATGGAAGCATCTAATGCATCAATCTTAGATCACAACAGTGCCAAAGTTGATGGTACTGAATACTTGGTGCAACTTGTAGGCTAATGAAGGAATGATAACTCGTCTTTGCTTATAAAGTATGTTATTGAATCAACCTTTCAGAAACAAAGTTGAATCTCTTACTTTGGTATATCATATAAATACATATAGGATACTTCTCAACTGTCCTGTGATATACTCGATATTTAGGGAAGTAAAATTTAACCACATCAAATACACATACTTGTGATGTTAGGATAAGATGAATGGTTAAAATAACTGTTCTCAGGTGTTGGATTGGGAATTATCTTGAAACTTGTGTGTTTACACCCAATAAAGCAGAGAGTTTAACTTGTGAAGCTTGTGATTGATAGAGTGTGCTCAAGGTCTATTAAAATCAATAGAATCATTCTGAAACCTCTTGGAGTTGTTAATGACATTGCACTACTTTATACTGTACATTTAACTGCATATCAAGCTTTCCTGCTTATGGGAGCTCTTGTGATCTGATGGATCTTCATAACTAACAAGTGCAGAAAGTAATAGACTTATAGACATGATTTTTTTTCCTTGAAGGTATGCTGCAATGCTTGTAAAAAGCCCATCAAGGCCAGTTACTATGCTGCACATACAGGTCCCATTTTGTTTTGATTTTCCATTTGTATTTTGTAATTATGAGGTTTATCTGTTGTATATGCATTGTTTGTTTCACTTATTTCGAGAATCTGTTTCATGATCATGTTGTTATATCAGAGAAAATAGAGAATAAAAAATATGATTGGAAAAGCAACACTATCCATTTTTAAAATGTTACAAAGTTTTGGTGTTAAATGTATTTGTCTTTGTATTTAAGGTTCCCTTTCATGTCTTTGAGTTATCTTTTCTAAAAAAACATATGATGGTTGCCTAAGCATTAGAAATGCTTTATGTGGTTTGGTTTGGGGGCGGTGGGGGGACTAAAGTTGAATATCTAACCTAATCCAACCAAATTTTTATGACATCAGATTACACCGGTGAAGCTTCCAGAAATGATTTGAACTTGTTTTTTGGTCCTTTACTCAACCATATAAAAAAATATAACTCCCTCCGTCCAATATAAGTAGTCCTGTTTTATAAAATGACAATATTTTACCCTTTACTTTTAAACACAATATATCTACTTTCTGAAAACCAGTGCAAAAATTAACAAGTTACTTAAAAGGGACAGAGGGGGTATAATTTGAATTTGGAATCTACTTGTGATATATGGAATATTCATGACTGGAACATATTATTTTGCTTTCCTTCTCTTGAACCTAATTCACTGAACTTATTACTTTTTCATCTTTGCAGAGCTTTGTAAGACTTTATGTCCTAGAGAAGAAATCAATGTGGTACGTGATGGCCCTGCTGTGAATAGAAAACCTCCACGAAAGGAGAGGAAAAAGTTATCGATTACTCAAACCAGTATCCTTTTTGCCTTTATTGGTGACTGTGAGAAGTATTTTTAGTAGCTTTTAAATGTTCTGCTGCAATCAACCCGTTTAAGAACAAGTACTTTGCTATATTCCTATAATACTTAATTCCCTTAACCACTTAACAGAAAAAGCCACATTGGCTAGAGAGCGCCAAAAAATTGTTACATTAGACTCACATGATGCAGCTGCACCAGAATATCATATAGATGAGAAGATTCAAATGAGTCCCTTTACTGAAATTACACGTATTATCCTGATTCGTCGTTTGCTTCATTATATAATTGCCATCAAACAATCATGCACACCCACAAATGCAGAATCATTTATCTGCTGTACTCTTCAAGCTCATCTTTTAAAATGATCTTGAAGCAGCCATTGACAAAACTATTTTGTTCCAAAGGCTGTCAATGGATAATATGGTGAAGCATAGTGTTCTGCCTTAAAACTTATTTTAGTTGATTATATATGGTCATTGCATGGTTTGATTTGCCATTTTGACACAGGAAACATCCATCTGAATTCCACACACACAATGAATGGTTCAAGTGTTAGCCCTTACATTGTTGGCTGCTCAGAAGATGTTACTAAACACTCATCGAAACCCCTTAAAAGGCATGTTCACTCCTTCAGATCTTATATACCTGTTCAAATTAGTTTCTGCCCACGTATTTTCTTCATTAGCTTCTTATCACAAGTTCGCAACACTATTTGAGTACAAAACTACAAATTATGGAAGTTGGATAGTCAAGTGTTGCCGTTGTTTTGTTTTTGTTGAAATTACTTGATAATTAGCGATGGAAGATTCATGATGTAAATAAATATTAAATTCTTTATTCATGTCTTGAAATGGTGTCTCAGCTTACCACTTACTAGGTATATACTTATTGCTTCACCACACTACATTATGTATCTGTAACTGTGTTGTTCATGAAAAATTCCGAATATTAAACTTAAAGCTAATAAGTAATGTTAAAATCTGATAATTTTATTCATATTTCAATCTAATGCTACTATAGGTCATTATTAGTTCAAGAAACACCAGATCAGTCTCATTCCAAACATTGTATGTTTAGTGAAATGCTGCTTGAACTTGGTTTGACCGGTGAAGGTATGATGCTTCTCAGAAAATATTGAATCTAATGATCTGCATTATTGTCCAACTTGATAATATAGACTTAATAAGAAATAAATCAAAGTGGTCAATCCTAAGTTAAGTTCTTTATATCGACCTACTGCTTTGGTGGTCCCAATTTGTTGTGTGGTTTACTGCAAACATCTTAATCAAAGAGTTTTGGAATTTTCTTTTCTATCTTGTAGGATAGCAGCTGAAAGTCCACCAAATCCAGGTATAAAGAATTTGTGCAAGACAACTGCTGAGGTTGTTCCATGTAAGTTCTGTCCATATCTTTTGTGTTACTGATACAACTTGTGAGTCTGTTATATGGAGACTCATCTGTTAGTCACTCTTATCTGTGTGCTTGCCATTTTACTTTAATTGTGCAAAATTCATTTTGTGAGAGGGTCATTTCCAATATTAAAGCATTCCGAGCATGAAACCTAGAGCCTCTGGAAAATTTCAAGAAATCCTCATAAAATCCAATAATGTAATCAGAGACTTGTGGTGCTCATCATCCTATGCAAGTACTCCTTTAGAGCCAACAGAAACTTTTTTACGTTTGTATAAGACTACACGGTTTTTTCTCACCAATCTCTGCTTGAAGCAAAGTTTGTTGTGTGCCCTTTCCTACCGGAATATTTTTCTTCCCTGTTTATGCCTCTCATTCTAGACCTATAATACGACAAATAAGTCCTGCTTTCCTCCTCTATGCTCTTGTAGCTTAATCTCTTCAGTTTTTTTTTAAATAATTTTTCATTCATATAGTGGAAAAGAACCTTTATCTTGTATGGTCCATGTATACGTATATTTTAAGATATAGACAATCAATACCCGCCTTGTTAGCCTGTAACAAGCCAGACTCCAGAAAGTTGTTAAAATTACATAACTCCTTCAATAAGAATTTTTTTTCTGTTATTTGGTCACGAACATGGAAAATTTTCATTGTTTGTTTAAAGTATGCTAAAATATTTTTCAATCTATGTTATCAGAGTCCATTTGATCAGGGTTCAGTATTGAACCCTGTAAACCATCTTCTTGGTCTTTTCGAGTTTGGATTGGATAGAGTCAAATAGTAAAATAAATAAACCATGTGGGATGAGAATCAGTTGGCCATATTCTCCTCACATATGCATCAGATCTAACATGGTTTATTTTCTGGAAGTATCATATTTCTTGCTCACTGATGATACCTTCATGGTAGTGCACTTACTGTATTGCTTGCTCGTGTGGTCCAAGAAACATGTTGATGATTCATTACTGCTGCTCTAAATCTAGCTTCTTTACTGGAATCAAGATGAGGTAGTGACAAAGCCCCTGGAAATAGGACACTCGAGTTTGGAGTTAATGAAGTGTAACGAGAAAATAGAACGATGCAATAACGATAAACCGGGAGCTACTCCCGTCCCAAGCCAAACGGCCGTTCAAAACAATATTATGATAATCCATAAAACAACCCTAATTACTGTATTTATACTCTCATGGCCCATGAGCCTACTCACTTATTAAAATAACAGGAAAGTAAAGTAATTAAGAAATAAATAATAAACTAGGTCATAGGTCCATTGATCTTCTTCTTCTATTTGGAACGGCGTTGATACACAATAGGTGTATCAATTCCTTCCCCCTCAAAATGCGCCTTGTCCTCAAGGCGGAAGAAAGGAAACTGGTTCCAAAACTCAGCCTCGTCCACCCACGTGGACTCATCAGACGAACGGTTTTGCCATGCAATTAAGACCTGGGACACCCGATCATCACCCCTCCAAATCTGGAGTTTCCGCAGCACTTTCTCCGGCAAAAATTCTGCATCTGTCTCAAAACAGTCCGGCGGTAGTTCTGGCTCCACAGCATGATCCCCCACGCTAGCCTTCAACTGAGAGACGTGGAAAACTGGATGAAGGCTGGTCCCAACAGGCAACTTCAACTTGTAGGCCACAGCACCCACACGCTGTAGCACCTCAAAAGGCCCAAAGTACCGTGGTGCCAACTTTACGTTCAACTTCCTGAATAAAGAGAGCTGGCGATAGGGCCGGGATTTGAGAAACACCCTCTGCCCAACATCAAAGGAAACATCACGACGGTGATTGTTGGCAGCCCGTTGCATACGCTGTTGTGCCCGCTCGAGGTGAAAGCGTAGTTGTCTCAAAACTGCATCCCTCTCGGACAACTCATCGGCGACTGCTTTGGTTCTAATCTCGCCCGGTAACCACTGTGTCAAAGTCGGGGCCTTGCGCACGTAAACAACCTCTAAAGGAGTATGGCCCGTAGCAGAATGAAAACTCATATTGAAACAATATTCAGCCCAAGGCAGCCAACGAGCCCACTGTTTGGGATGTTCGGAGGTAAAACAACGTAGATACGTCTCCAAGCACCGATTCATTACTTCCGTTTGACCATCTGTCTCAGGGTGATACGCCGTGCTCATACGCAATTTAGTACCCGTGGCCCGAAACAATTCTGTCCAAAAGGTACTAAGGAAAATCTGATCCCTATCTGAAACGATGGAGCGAGGAAACCCTTGTAGCCGAATGATCTCACGGCTGAAAGCCACAGCCACCCCCCGAGCTGTGAATGGATGGCTAAGGCCAATGAAATGTGTGGCCTTCGACAAACGGTCAACCACCACAAGAATCACATCCCACTGCTGAGAACGTGGCAACCCGGTGATAAAATCCATACTCACATCCTCCCAGATAGCGTCCGGTATCGGAGGAGGTTGCAACAGGCCCGATGGAGCACGATTATAAGCTTTATTCCGTTGGCAAGTGAGACACTCAGCCACAAAACGAGTGACAGCCTTCATCATACGCGGCCAATAGACGGTGGAAGCTAGACGACGATAAGTCCGGTAAGCCCCGGCATGACCCCCCGAAGGAGTGGAATGGAACTCGCTCAAAAATCTGGAAACCCAAGAGGAAGTCGGAGGAATAGCCAAACGGTTCTTGAAGTATAAGATACCGTTGACCAAGGCATAAGGTTGACTAACTGACTCACCTCGTTCAAGTGCCTGCACCATAGGTCCATAAACTGAGTCCTCCCGTACTGCCTTGCACAAGTCCGCCCATTCGACCCATTGAGGGATCGATATCGCAGCGCATTGCAGATTGGAATCACGCCGAGACAAGGCATCAGCTGCAACATTGGAAGCTCCAGAACGATATTCCACTTCAAAATCATACCCAATAAGTTTGGCAATCCAATATTGTTGGGCTGGAGAGACAATGGCTTGTTGAAGTAGGTGTTTTAAACTATGGTGATCAGTACTGACAATGAAACGGCGACCTAGAAGATACGGACGCCAATGGAGGACGGCCATCACAAGGGCCATAAGCTCTTTCTCGTATGTCGATTTGAGGGAATTACGCTCCGACAGGGCCTTGCTGAAAAAAGTAATAGGACGGCGATTTTGCATCAAGACTGCCCCCAATCCGCGACCTGAGGCATCACATTCAATGCAAAATGGGGCTGTGAAATCCGGAACAGCTAGGACTGGTGCTGAAGTAATTGCTTTCTGCAAAGTTTCGAAGGCGGCTTGAGCCTCCGGTGTCCACTGAAATCGCCCTTCGACCTCCTTTTTTAACAATGTTGTCAATGGCAAGGCAATCTTCCCGTAATCACGGATGAAACGACGGTAGTATCCTGTTAACCCCAGAAACCCACGAACTCCCTTCAAGGACCGAGGTGTGGGCCATTGAAGGACCGCCCTGACCTTGGTGGGATCCATTTGCACGCCTTCAGCTGAGACGACATGCCCGAGATAATCAATGGATTTGCGAGCCCAAGAACATTTCTTTGGATTAACCACAAAGGAAGAGGCTGCCAGGATGTGTAAAACCTCCCGGAGATGCGCAATGTGAGAATCCCAATCAGAACTGTAAATCAAGATATCGTCAAAGAAGACCAACACAAAACGACGAAACAACGGCCGGAACAAATCATTCATTACCGCTTGAAACGTGGATGGGGCATTTCGTAACCCAAAGGGCATTACCAAGAACTCGTAGTGGCCCGAATGAGTGCGGAACCCCATCTTCGGAATGTCATCCGGAGAAACTCGAATTTGATGGTACCCCGCGCTAAGGTCAAGTCGAGTGAACCACTGAGCACCGTGTAACTCATCAAGAAGTTCCTGTATAACTGGGATAGGGTACTTGTCCGGAATCGTGATCTTATTTAGTTCCCGATAATCCACACAAAACCGCCAACTGCCATCTTTCTTGTGGACTAACAAAACAGGACTCGAATAAGGACCCGTGCTTGGTTGAATGAGGCCGGCCTTAAGCATATCTTCCACTAGGCGCTCAATTTCAGTCTTTTGAGCAGCTGAATACCGATAGGGACGGACCGAAACAGGGGCAGCACCGGGCTGCAAAGGTATATGGTGGTCACTGTCTCGGGAAGGTGGAAGGCCCGGTAAAGGCTTTAATACTTGGGGATAATCTGCCAGCAGTTTCTGGATGTCCAATGGTAAGGGATCATCAACACCCATAGCAGATGGAGAGGACTCCACAGTTCACAACAAAAAACAGCTCTCAACTGCCTCCAATTTCAATAATCCTGCTGCTGAAATTTGTCTACATGCTAAACCAGGTTCCCCGTGTAGACATACCGTGCGACGCCAAAACTCGAAAGCCATGGTAATTGGTAAGCGATGCCCAATTTGCACGGACTTCCCCCAAAGTAGAGAGCCATGAAAGACCCATAATGATATCCACCCCAGTAACCGGAAACACATAGGCAGTAACAACAAAGGAAGCAGAACCCAATTCAATAGACACAGAAGGACAAATACCTGATGTATTGGTGTCTTTCCCATCACCCAGACGAACGGGAAGAGAAGTAGACATGTCCACAGTAAGCTGAAGGCGGTCAACCGTACGCGGAGAGATGAAACAATGTGTTGCCCCGCTATCGATCATAACCACAACAGGTTGCCCATTGATCAATCCTCGTAATTTCATAGTTTGCAACCCATCAAATCCACTTGCCGATGTATTTGATAGGGCCAAAGCTTGCAGGCCCACCGAATCCTCCTCAATGAGCGGTTGGTGAAAATCCAGGGGTTCCGAATCGTTATCCTCCTCATCATCTAAGGCCACCATAACTTGCAAGGAACGTTTTGCACACACATGAAGAGGGCTGTAGGGTTCGCGACAACGAAAACATAGGCCCTTTGCACGCAAATCCCGATACTCGAATTGTGAAACCTGACGGTACTGGCAAGCAGGTTGGTTAACCGAGGTGTTTGAAGAATCAGATGAGCGTTGGATCCCGGAAGTGGTGGGGGATGTACGGTCTGGTCAGGTGGGCGTGACCCTCCTACGGAGTAAGATTTTGGGGTAAACACTCCAGTATAGCGAGTGTAACCAGACTGAGCAATTTACCGGGATGCAGAAAAAGTCCTAGGCGAGTACCCCGATTGACGCCCATAATGAGAGCCTGAAGATGCTGCCAATTCCCTCTCAATGTCACGTGCAGTGTGCATGGCCGAACTCAGGTCCTCTGCGTCCCGAGGGCGAAGGCGAATGCGGATATCCTCGCGTAACCCACTTAAAAAGAAACCGAGGGCATCTGGTTTCGTGAGCTTCGGAACCGCTGCCAAGCGAGAGATGAATGAATCCACATATTCATCGACAGTGCCTTGCTGCCGTGTTAGGCCCAACGCCTCACAGGGGTTTGTGCGGGGGTCATCCCCGTAGCGACGAAGCAATTCAATGGTAAATTTCTTCCAACTGAGGGCAGGGGCATCGGACAACAACCATTGAAGCCAATGAAGAGTCGCACCCTCCATTGCAATTAAAGCATATTCAAGTTTCATGTCATCAGGGGTGTTGTCGATACGGAAAAACTGTTCTGCCCTAGCGATCCAAGCGGATGGGTTCTCAAGCTCCAGCTTCGCCAGTTTTGGTTTCAGCAATGGAATGGGCGGTCTACTCGAATGATCACCTGTCGAAAATTCTGATTCCCTGGAGGTGTCCTCTTGAGTCGGGCCTTTGTTTCGAATTAGGCTATTGACCGTTGTCTGCAGATTATGGAGTCCAGATGTTATCCCGTCAAGAGATGAGGTTAACGTAGCAATCACAGAGCCAAGGTCCTTCACTTCCTTCTCCAAGGTATCGATGCGAGCTTCACTACGAGTAGTCATGGATCCGGCAGGTCGGACCAATTGATGGAGTTAAGGAAGTGTAACGAGAAAATAGAACGATGCAATAACGATAAAACGGGAGCTACTCCCGTCCCAAGCCAAACGGCCGTTCAAAACAATATTATGATAATCCATAAAACAACCCTAATTACTGTATTTATACTCTCATGGCCCATGGGCCTACTCACTTATTAAAATAACAGGAAAGTAAAGTAATTAAGAAATAAATAATAAACTAAGTCATAGGTCCATTGATCTTCTTCTTCTATTTGGCACGGCGTTGATACACAATAGGTGTATCAGAGTTACTCTTGTTCTAGGCAAAAAAAAGGTGGCCATGTATCGAAAATTAAATTTTCTATATTATTGCTACAAATTGAAGAAATATTTGAACCACTTTTATGATGATGAGAAACCATTGCTTCATCTGATTTAGATGGAAACCACCCTGTTTGGTATGGGCTTTGATAGCCCAAATTTTGCTTTCATATCTGAAATGGGTCTGTCAATATGCTTGCAGTTCGATTTGGTTACTTGGTTATGATAAGGTTTATTAAGATCTTGATGTTAGTAATATGTTTTTAACAATCCCAGATATTCCAGCTCCCCTTGCAACCAAAATATACTATTCTCAAAGAAATCAAAACCTCCGAAGAGCCATTTGCCACATGTTCTTTGAGGAATCTAAAAAGGAACCCAGCTGTGGAACTCCGAATTTAGAAGCATTACAAGTAAATGCCACTCCTGTTCATACTTCATCTCCTGAAAACATTTTCCATGATCAAGTTGCTAACCAGCAGGTTACTCTCTGTCACTTATTTCTGGTTGTTTATATGTTGATAATTATTATTTCTAAGTTCTTGGTTAGAGAAATTATATGTGATTTATTATTTGCTGCTGATGGAAGCAAATATTTACCCTTGTAGAAATTCTAAAGATGGTTACGTGTAACTGGAACTTGAATTTGTGGAACAAGAACCTAAACCTAATTCTTTGTGGCACAGAGGGACGACAGGTTGTTGCATTTGGCTCAATCACCTGATCAAAAATTTCCTGCAAGATCAGCCTTCTACACTGACAAATTGGGGGCATTGGTTCAATGCGTGGAGTCAGCATCTCAGCTTCCAGTGAATAACACTCTAGGACCACACTACATATCAAATTCTTATCCTTTTACAGACAAATCAGGTACACCTTATCTCTGCATTTCCTGATGGTTTGCGCATTTCTTTAAGAATGCCAAATGTGAAACCTTTTAAACAGCTTTTGTAACTGGAATTTATATGCAAAGTACCATGGCAAATATTGAAATCTTATAACCATTCATTTGTCATTTTGATAGGTAACTAGGGATTACATCTGCATTTTGATGAATTAAAAAATTAAAATGGTAAATTTAGGTACTCATTGGAAACCTTAGAAGTGTTTTTTGTATGGGCACTAGGTTAATAGTTGGGGAATGAATATATTGACTTATTGTTATTAAGATATTTTGTGGTAAAGATAATGTATGCCAATGGTATCTAAATTGCGGTTGGCTGCAGGCGCTGCACAGTAGTTTGTCGTGCAGTTTCATGTACATATTAGTTCCCACTGATACTCTTACAGAAATCATGTCTCATTTGCATATCTGGTGTTTTATCGTGCTGGGTTCTTCAATTGTTCAGCTAAATGAATACTCCCTCCGTCAAGTTTTGTTTTCTCATACCACTATTCGCTCCCCACATATTTCTAAATTACACTTCATTCCACTTCTAATTACACACAAAAATATTTTCATATAGTTTCATTCACTTAAATTGATTAATACTCTTTCATAAAATAATTATTTTAATTATTTAAACACAACAAGTCAACTCTATCAAAAAAATGTTAGAAAAATAAATTGGAAAACAAAACTGGGAGGGAGGGAGTATTTCTTTTCTTATGAAGTTCCTAGTATGAATTATGAAGGGAGTGAGACTTGGTATCACTTCCTATATCATATTTATTTCATTGAGTAGCTTTGGTTTGTGATTCTGCCTAAAATTGGTAAAGCACTCTGGATGAATTTCTCATTCACTTTTTGATATTGGAATGTATAATTTTGCAGGGAGCTCTCTATCTTCTCTTCAGCAGGGTAGTGGAAGTGTTCCGGTTGTATAGGACTGCTGAAGGGGAATTTTGTTTGGTAAAGCCGTTAATATTTTTTGCTCTAATTTTAGGCTAAACTCAAAAAGAAAAGAAAAGAAAAGAAGTGCCTATAGAGGTAGTCTACTTTTGACTGTGATCACCTCACATGCATAGCTAATTTAAGACTCTGCAGTGTATATAACTGTTACTAATTTGGCGACACCTGAAATTTGGTGAAAATATCACACAGTATGGGATTACCAGCTATTGAGAAAGTAAAATTCAAGGTAAGATATTCTCAGTTTGCTTGCTTTTTTTAGCTTAAGCTGCACGTAATTCCTCTTTGCTGAATGTAATTTTCCTCAAGATACTTACTAATATTCTTATGTTTGGAATAGCACCATGTGATTATTCTTCTGCTTTTTGCAAAAAATCGAAATTTTCTATCATTTCTTTTTATTATCTTGTTTTGTGTGGGTACAATTAGGAATGAACATTTTGGGATCCACCTGCTAGGAATATACATCATTTGCTTTGTGAAAGTTGAGATTGGTTGGTGGGAGCTACTTAGTGCTTCTATTCAATGATAATTTCCAAGTTGTAGCTCCCATTGGGCAAATATTAGATCATTTAGCACCCTTAAAATTGCATTATAATAGCGTGTACATAAATATCGATGGTGATAGATGGAGACACTTTCATGCCTGTTTGCTCTGGTCTTTATCCTGGACTCGCATAATCACAGCTTTTAGGGAACCGTAGTATGCAATGCAAGAAACAATGGTGCTGTTATTGTTGGGTGGTGTTTCCAGGCCTAACTAAGCTTCATTATCGAATAATTTATTAGGGGGAATTAGGGTCTGTTTGATAGGGCTTCTAAATTTGTATGGGTTAAATTTAGTATGGCGTAGAAATAGTAAGTGTAGGTATGATAAAGTGAGATAAAATATAATATGGGTGTTTGATAGAATATATAAACAACCTTATATACTTTTATAATAGTGTTTGATAGGGTATATAAACATCCATATAAGCCAATTAAAATTACATTTATGCCCTTATACCTTTATACTTGATTAACTGTCTTTGCAAATAGGGTTGAATATTTGGATGATCACACGAAGACTATTGTAGTCTTTGTTTCATAAACTGTGTATTGTGTTTTGGATGGAAGGATTTGAAGTTTGAAGATCAGCATTCTCATTTGAATCATGAATTTCAGATTTATCCATTCCAAATACTTCAATCTAAACACGGACTCGTTGCAGCTCGTATTCGAACTGCAACAGGAGATTTCTTATCTGGATTTATTGAATTTTTTGAATCAATGAATAGAACATAGTTTGAAATAAAGTATTTTGAGAATGTCTTGTTTTCTTTTACGGGGTGTGAAATTTATTAAGGGACGTTTCGAAAGGAAAAGTACGAAAGTTGGGTCCCACCAAATGAATACTATAGCCTTGTACTCCCTCCGTCCACGATAAATGGTTCACGTTGTCTTAAATGACCGTTCACAATAAATGGTCTATTTACCTAAAATGGAAAATTTACAATCATTATTTTTATTTTTTATGCACATATATTCACTTTTACACATCACATCAAATACTTTTTTAATAATTAAATATTTTTTTATACTAATACACTCATTTTTATAAATTAACATCTATTTTTCTTAATAATCGTGCACAACAAGAATAGTCCAATTTTCATGGACGGAGGGAGTATTATTCAGTGTGGTGACAGCTACCTAACTAGGAGAAACCAAAAGGCAAAAAAGATAAGAAAAGGAGGAATCATTAATTGTATCTGATTGTGTGTTTTCTCTCTCTAATGTATGAACGTGTCATGTTTTAAATTGGCTCTGACTGCATAATGTTGTCTATTAGGAAAAAGGGTTTTTATTTTTATTAATTTCTTTTATAGAAAAATGGTGGGTGTTGTGTTGCATTTGTTGGATAGGACGAATTTGTTATGTTTCATAACCATAAAGGGGAGTTGGTCATCTTTGTTCCATTTCCATAGTAGGTTTGTCATGTGTGCTATATATTGTTTTAAATTATCTTATTACATTATTCTAAGTTTGGTATTAAGTCCCATGATAGGTTTTTGTCAAATCAAACGTTACTTAGGTTTCTTTTAATTGATCTACTACCAATTTTTAATAAATAAATTATCTAATCTAGAATCCCTAGCCCACAATTCACGCTCTGAAATTTTAATAAAAATAATGGTGATTTACATATTGGTTCAAAAAAGTTCTTATATTTATAAATTGTTTTAAAATATTTGCACAGAAGCACATTTTTTTCTGCACATAAATATTTTTTTTTTCTGCACAGAATCAATTTGTAATTAATGTTAATTTTGTGAACATTTTGTAATTTTTCCTAAAAATAATAAATCAGACCGTTTGGGCTAATTGCTTCAAGGGGTTGGATGATAAATTATAATGATTACCTCCTCCCTGAAATGTTAGCATGTTTTTCCTTTTTTAAGTTTATTTTATAAAAGTTTACACATTTTTAAAATAATAATACTTTTAGTAATTATCTATTTTTATGGGATAATTAGTTTAGTTCATTCTCATACGATAGTATTCTCTCTGTCCCACATGAATTTGCACACTTTTCTTATTGGGATGTCCCACTCAAATTTGCAAACTACCAAAAAATGAAACATTGATTTACGTGCACACTCACAAACCTTTACACATATTTACCCATATGCCACTATTTTATATATAAAACAATTTTCCTTAAAAAATGTGTCGTCCCGTAGGGTGCAAATTCCTACGGGACGGAGGGAGTATATGACAAAATTTTATCATAGACTGATATAATATAAATCAAGATAAATAATATAAAAAAATCAATAAAATATTTGACCCTAAGTATAACTAATTTTAGGATTAGCATGGATAGGGTATAATACAATATGTACCTTAGTATATTTCCATTTATTATTTGCACTCCTATTTTTATGTCCAATTAAAAAATGGGTTTCATGATATGGTTTTTCTAGCACTTCTTATAGAATTACTCCTTTGTGAAGTCCTCAATATGAACAAGATTTAAAGTTTAAAGATTGAATATTATAAATTTTAGCTAGCACTCTTATTTACAAAAAAACAATAGGTATACATAAATAATTTGTGTAGTTTAAAATGAATTAATTATTTTTACTGTAGTTATTTTTACTACTACTAGTTATTTTACTGAATGTCACACTTCAGTGAAATAATTATTCAGTAGTCGTTGTTTCTATTGAATAATATTAGTTATGCATTAATTATTGAATAATATTAGTTATGCATTAATTGCATATTACAAATATTGTATACAAATGTTACTATATTTCTATTTACTTGACCAATCCCTGATGAAATACCCAACAAAGCATGAATACTCACAATTTGATTTTTTGTTTAATTTTGGAAAGCATTTAACTGTTGATATTCCATTTATAGGTCTTAATTATTAATTTATTTTTTAATTTTCGAGATAATGAAGAATTCGAAGGATCGATCTCACACATTGATACTATGATACCTAATGACTGATATACTAATCAATCAAATATAGCATGGACCATTTTCATTCAAAAATAGGAATAAAGAAAGAAACAAAAAAGGCAGCAGCAGCATCCTAAAATAAAGAAGAAAAAATAAATGTTATTTATTTAATTAATTATTTATCCATGTTATGGTTTGAGTCCCTAACATAACAGCTTGGCACCACTATCCATCCACAACCACAACACAAAAATAGCCTGGAAATTAAATGTAATAATTATTTTCTAATATATAATAATTGGTCAAATTAATTTTGTAATAAATTTTAAAAAAAATGTCTGACTATTTTGGATATAATAAGTGCAACCGCTGCAACTATTATATTTGCATTCATATTGCATTGTTGCACTTATTATGTCTAATTTGTATTTAAATGTAATTTTTTTTCTATTTTGTACCTAACTGTAACCCCTCAAATTAAATTGATATTTTTTTTTTACTTTTAATATGAGATGTATTTATAAGTTGTTGTTTAACTTATAACATAATACAAATGATATCATGAGGTTTAATCTTATATGTACCAGTTGTACCGTGCAATTCAAGTTTATTTTTAAAAAGTTACTCAAAATACTACTGAAAAGTCACACGTGTTATTACTAAAAAATATATCTTTAATAGTGTAATTTTTCAGTAATAATTTGTGTAATTTTTCAGTAATAAATAGTTTAACTGTTCAAAAATACACTTGAGTTGCACGGTATAATTGATGCATAAGAGAGTTCCTCATGATATGATAATGTTAAAATCATGATATTGAGAAGTCAAAATTCCAAAACTTAATTTATGTCAAAGTGTGTAATTTAAGATGGACTAAACATTATAGCTGATCATGTACAACATTTTTTAAATTAATTTATTGGGTTTACAATATTGAATTGGTACGACTTTTAACAATTGATTTTTGAATTGGGTACACAAAATTTAGCAGCGACTTAATTGCAATAATGCCAGCATGTGTTTTTTTTATTGTAAATCATATAATTCATTTAGCATCATATATGAGCAGTTAGCTGCAAATTCACAAATTTAAGATTCGAGTGAACATTTATTCAGCTTTCAATTTTTATATTGTTTTGTGGTATTTTTCTTGAGGCATTAATATTAAGTTTTGTTGCATATTAAATTATCACCTTTTAAAAATTTATAATAATTTAATTTAAATTTTTGTATTCTAAGCAAAATAAATTACCTCTCTTACTTTTTTTAAAAACAAATTTAAATTTTGGACAATTTGCCAATTGTTCGAAAATTGATGTGTACAAATAAAGTACATAAAATTATCCCAATACACATCCTTATTATTTAATACTTATAAATATAATTGACATAATTAATTAATTCATTAAATAAGTACTATAAAAAATTTATAAATACATATTCATAAAATCCTTAAATGAAAATATTTTGTTATATTTTAAATCTAAAAAGTATATCTTTTAAAAAATATAATAGAATATTAAACTAAATACTAAATTTTAAATATAAAACTAAATTTATATATCATACATATTCTCTCAAAAAATAAAAAGTATTTTTGAATTATATTAAAAAATAATTTATTTGCATCGATCCTAAATTATGTAAATATATATTTATATATATGTTTTTTTTGTTTTTTAAAATATAAAAAATTATATATATTTCTTAAAATTTTAAAAGCTCTTGCAAAATTCATAATTTTAAATTATATAATTATTAAGCATCCTGTTCCGAAATAGTCATCACACGCCTTTTAATTTGTGAGGGAAAAATTAAAAAAAAATGTGAAAACTATATAGAGATGGAGGAAGTATAATTTAATATATATATATATATATATATATATATATATATATAAAAATTAAGATTATATACGTGTTTCTTTTTTTTTCTTTTAAAAAGTATAATTTTAAATCTAGAGTTACTGTAAATAAGTTTTAAAAATTGTTATTGTACTTTGAATATTTTATTTTAATTTTTTAAAAATATTTTTTATTGTTAATATGTATAATCTATGTATTTATTTTAATGTAATAAAATATGTGTATATTTTTAAACATATATAACTTTAATTTTATTATTTTCTAATTTTAGATGTTACTGAAATACATTATAAATTTTTAAAGTTTAAAAAAATGACTAATCTTTATTAAAGTTATATGTATACTTCATTTATATATTAATTATTATTATTTATTTATTTAGATATTTAATAATATGAATGCTTATTGGGGTGATAATTGTGAATTTATTTGTCTACATCATCTTTTGGGAGAGGGGCAAATTGCCCGAAGTATGAATTGCAAAAGAAATAAAAGAGATTGATTTGTTTGTCAAAATCTAAAATTTTAGATTAAATTGTTATTTGTGAAAAAATAATGATTTATTTTTTCTGGAGGCATTATCATTATTTACTTATTATTATTATTATTATTATTATTATTATTATTATTATTATTATT